>CABFOV010006734.1:0-11967 GCA_902141375.1 Timema poppense | reverse complement strand
GGGGGGGGGGGGGGGGGGGGGGTGAAGATTGGGATTTGTGACTGCGGTAGGACGTTATGGAGGGGTGAGATAGAAGAGGTGAGTTAGATGGGTGAAGTAGAAAGAGAGGAATATTTAGGTGGAGAAAGGTGAGAAGGAAATAGGGGTGCTGAAATCTTGAGACTACGATCGATAAAAGGGAAGGTGTCGACAACTTGTGCCAAGTTTTGGGTGAGAAGGTATACAAAATATGCACCTGCATTCGCAAGGTATGTGTTTGTAGGACTAAATCGAGGTTAAATCCCTCCCACGACCTTTGGTCATAATTTTAACAATTTAAACACTAACCCGTATAATTGGGAGTATGGACTAATTTTCACAATTGTCTAGTCCGGTTTACCGGTGACATGGGGATCTGGGCTTGAAACTAGGGTGGTTATTTGCTAATTTTTTTCCAACTCTGCAATAGTACAAGTGTAAGGCGTCCCATATAACTCACCCCTTCTATATCCCGTCTAACTTTCTTATATCTACACCATCGGTGTAATTTAATCGTTATGTGTGTAACCCGGACGGATAGTAAGACGCAGTTAAAAGTAAATTTAATATACATCTGTAATCCTGGGTCAAATTAAAGTATATTGGAGATATGATAGCTCTGAATATTATTTTATATTTAGATAAATAAAAATATTGATACTATACCTGCATGATGTGTATTCTTACCTACCATCTCACTTTGGGATTTACCAATATAAGCATTCATAGTTCATGATACCTGTGTACTTAGAATCTTTTGTTTAGTGTATGCCAACAAATTTTGTCCGCTAGACTTTCTTGGTCTTCTACTGACAATGGCATATATATGATTGTATGAGTTGGGGCCACTATACAAAATGTTTGGAAACTAATATCCCAAGCTACACATATAGCTTGTCTGAACCAATATTAATACAAAATCCCCATACATTTGCATCCGGAAAACTATGCTGGTACTATTAAATCATGTTCATGGTTTCGGTGTACAGTGCTGGGAGAGCAAAGCTGTCAAACAGGCATGTACAACAAGTTGCATAGGAGTTAGGCGAGCGGCGCTGCACATGTATTAATAGCAAGCACTTTATGTGATATAGGGTTATTAATGATGACCCTCAGAACGTATTCGCATTTCTATATAGACTCGTGTGTTGTTTAATATTAATTGTGGTATGTTCTGCTATAGGGCTCCAAGATGTCAAGGTGTGCAGTGTCACGCGGCTAACTTCTATGCAACCTGTCTTACACGTATGCTTGAACAGCATTACTCTCCCGGCTCTGTACGCCGAAACTTAGAAAACAATTTAATTGTATTAGCATACTTTTCCGGATAATTGTGTAGGGATTTTGTGTTACTTTTGGTTCAACGGAGCTATGTGTGCGGTTTGGGCTATGAGTTTCTTAAAATTCTGTATAGTTGCGGTTACTTCGTTGCGATGATATTATGTGATGATACTTATAATGATTATGTGATGCCAGAAGAAGTCTTAAACTTAGTTTAAGCCATATTAACCAGACAATGGCAATAGTAGGATTTTGTTTGCTGATTCTAAGCATCATATCTTACTACCTATTTAGGTAATACGCCTATGTACTAATTACATTAGTAATAGGATGTTAATGGCTCAGATTTATAGGATGTGTACCCACATTTGAGTGGAGGAAGAAGGGAAAACAATTTGGTAAAAACTACCCTCTGTACATCCGAATGGAATGTGAGCCCATATCTGTCATTGGCAGTCTAGTCTAACACCATAGTGACGCCTTAAACATGGGCCGCTGAAGCAAGTGATAGAAACAATTGCCCTTCGTGAAAAATACCTGTGGTACCAGTGGGAATTGAACCTTGGACCTCTAAATTAGTATCCAGGTATTCTTACTATTAGGCCAAGAGGCCGGAAAATGTGTTGGCTATGAGATGGTACTAGATTATGTTGTTTGTTTACAGACGAAAGGGGGTTGACGTTTCCTACTAACGTGCTACGATATTATGACACATAAAATAGTTATTATATTCATTAATTTATTTAATTTTTTTTAAATTATTTAATTTTTGCTAACATATAATTATAAACATTACCTTTATTATAAAAAAAAACAGACTTTAAATGGTCATTACACATCCCTGTCTCGTGACTGTGAAAACGTGGTCCCTAGTGTTTACGACACTTCCATAATGATTAACTGCAAGTAAACTAATTCAGGTTTATTTTAAAACTCCGTAGGAAAAGTTTTGAAATTATTTGAACTAGTTATATGATACTGATGGTAAAGAATAATAATGCAAGACCTTGAAAAAGTTACTTGTTTAAATAACCCTTAATGTGGTGATAGGTTTTTGTTTAATTAAACTACTTGAATAGTTTAAAAAATAAACATTTCTTGATCTACACCCTTCCTACTTGTTTATGTAAAATGTAACGCTTTTCTTTAAAGCCATTCAATTAAATTCAATTGTAAATTAATTTAAATCACTGTGTTTAATTTTTCCCACGGATAAATGTTTTTACATAACTTTAATTATTTCAATTAGTGAAACTTTATATTATTAGGACTACCCATATCCCCAATTAGTGAAGGTATATACATACAGTGATACAATCTGACACCTTCATAATTCCCGTAATTAAATTATCTTTACGGTTTTTAATGAGTGTTAAATTAAGCACAACTATTTAGGTAATCAATGTATATATATTGGTTTGGATAATTGTTGATTTAGTTAATATTAATAGGCTGTATTGTGTTTGATAGGCTTGTATTCTAAATTGGACGTTATATTTAAAAAAATATATTCTGTACGAATACATCACGTTTGATATATAATTTGATAGAATCAAATAGCAGAAGCTATTATTTATGCTTTTTATTGATGAATCTTCCATCAAGATATCATATTCTGACCAGGTTTCATTTTTCAATTTTCATAATATATAATTTTATAGCTAATCAAATTATATATCTTTCCTATAGGACGCACATTCGTTTTTAAACATTGCTTCAAGGCTGATTTTCACCAAATATAGCGGAAACCTAACCTTTCAATATTTTCCACTTAGTTAAGTAGAATCTATTTAAAGATGCACATTAATAGAGGCACGGATTATTATTTGGTCTTTGAATTTCCTATCCTTATGTTATACAGGTTGAGGAATTTATATTGAGATAACAAAATATCCCAAAAACGAAGCAATCTAGAAAAAAATTCGAACAAGTGGTTTTGTTTTTTTGAGGGGAAAAGAGAACGGTACAAAAATTCTGGATTTGGTGGACGTATTAAAGGTTATTTCAAGGTCAAATTTATTTTTTAAATGAAAACCTATAATTTTTAACGGCATTTTGCTCTACGAAAAAAAACTTTTTTATGAACTTATTTTGATCTAATATCAATTTTTGAAGATATTTCGACAAGTAACTTTTATAAAACTTTTTGTTCAATAACTTTTTATTACATTATTTTATTAACTATTACGTTATCTGCAATATTACAAAAAAAATCTTTAATAAATGTTCAAAATTATGTCTATTGACATCAATACACTGAAATAAAATGTTCTTGAATAAAATTTTATAAGAAAAATACAAATTAAAATATCTTGAAAAGTTTATCTCAATTAAAAAAAAAGTTTCAGGCATTTTTTCTTGTGTCTTAAAATAATTAAAGGTTTTTATTAAAAATAACAATGTTGACATTGAAAATACATTGAAGATGTCCAACAAAACAAAAATAACTAGAGGTGTTCTTTTTCCCCCCTAAAAATAAAGTTTTCGTGAAGCAATTTTCCTATATTCTGGTGTCTCATCCTATCCGGCATATCGAAAGACAGCGGGGAGGCTGGGAGGGAGTTTCTATGGGGACGATGATTGCTACTTCTTAAGTGTTTCTGTGTTTCTATTTAAGTGTGAATCGTAAAACTGAAAATAGTTCAAGTTTTTGATAGTTAGTATTCTCCTGAAACAGTCCCAATACATCCCTATTCATTTCGGGATATACGCTCATATACTAGTTACACTAATGGCTTCAGGGGATAGAGAGGTTAAATTGATTGGAATTGTGACTGCATTTGTGTTGAGGGAGAGTAGAAAATCATATTGAAAAATAGCCTCAGACAACCGAAATTCAAACCTCAATTCTTCCGTCATACTGCGAGTGTAGTGCGTTAGACTACGTGGACACTGAAGCAGGTCTTGTTTAGTTATCGGAGACTTTATTTTTAAAGTTTTTTTATTCTAATACGCTAACTCTATTTTGAAAATAAAAAAAATTAATGCAACTGAAAGCTACGAATGAGCTATCCAAAGCGTATTTCAGAAAACAGCTATGATTTCCAACAACCAAGCCTCTCCATAAAAGGTTTGAATTTAGTATTAATAGATTCTCAACAGTAGTCTAATCTTGTCTGGTTTGCCGGCGAGGGGAAGGTTGGAATTCAAATTACAGAAATGTACTCGTATATTGCTAAGACGTGTACATTTATATCTTCCTCATACGTGCAGTATGTGTAAATATGGGTATGTATTCAAGATGGTTGGTATATTTTGAATAAAATATTATTCTAACACTACTTTTAATCTGAAACATAGAATAAAATGCACATCTAACCCATACGTGAAACCCCTGACCTCCTCACTACGATACAACTCGAACCAGACGTCGTACTGTAGTTTGTTTTTGTGTATTATACTTATGCACAGTTGAAATAATATATTAGTTCTGTGAAACACATTTAGTATTTTTGTAAAAATATATTATAGCTAAAAAAAATGTTAAAAAAAAACAACATAATATTGCTCCCAACCTCGCTGTTGTCAATAAAGAATGTATTAATCCTCATTTCAATCTAATTTCTGGTTCGAGGTCAGACGTGCATCAACACACTGGCTAAACAGCCTTGAGATGGGCTTTTAAGAACGTTGGTTACCTGTGACGTCACATTAAATTAAGCTAATCTACCCCATTTTTTTAGCACCGCGTCTTACTACACTTTAGGGCTATTCACTAGAGTAACATATGCACTAATTACGTTAGTGGTTATAGGGCTTAGTAAGGTCATATTTAAAGGAAGTGTAACCGAATTTGTGTGGAGGATGAGTGGAAAACCATCATGGAAAACCACCCTGTTTAATCCCAACCAAGAATTGAAAATTGATCTCCCAGTCATCGGCAGTCTAGTCTAACATGAAAGTAGTACGTTAGACCACGCGGCCACTGAGGTTGGTGGTCCCTCTGTTAATGTATGTACGTATTATTTGGTTGGCTCTAAGGATATAACACTAAACAAAAACTATAAATTCTTAAACATTTATTTTAATAGTTTAACATTTTCTTTTTTTTTGGACCTTGAGGTATTTTTATAGAGTCTTCTTTTTTTAAATAATCTATATACAAGGATATTTTTTCAATTAACGATATTAACGAAAATGTATTGTAGGAATCTCCTATCCAAAATCTAGATTAAAAAAGTCTGTGAAAACTTGTATATCTAGATTAGTAAACAATAAAAATATAGTTTTTGAAATGTAAGTAAATACGGTTCTGGTTATAATAGTAGTTCAGGTATATATACTCGTTAGAGGAATAGAGAAAATGTTATCAGCACATAGACAAGAGTTATCATATGGCGAACTACTTAATTTCTTACCTTGCTTCCTGTTTTGAACATTGACGTCAAAGTGTGATGGTACTTAAAGTTTTCAGGTTCGTCAAGTGAAGATGCAACCAACTTCGTAAAACTGCTTTAAAATAACCAAGGGTCAGTGGTCGAATGATCTAATACGTCATTATAGAAATAGATCAGACCGTATAGGACCAGAAGGTCATGGTTCGATTCTTGTTTGGGTGAACTGATGGTGGTTTCTACTAAATGTTTTTACACTCTCCATCCATAAAAATGTGGGATTATTTCCTCTAAATTCTTCCATCTTCGTCCCTAACCTATTATTATAGCTAGTACGTTGGCGTATAGCCTGAACAGTTAGTAATTCAAAGTGATAATATAAAAAAATCACCAAGTAAGCTACGTCATTAATGCAATGTATTTAAAGGTGGCTAGGACGGAAACCTTATAATTTGTCACCTCAAAGGGAAATACCTGTCAATGTGTCTATAGGTAAACCCCCGCCCACGGTGTCGTGGTTCGTGAACGACAAGCTGATGGATGGTCGGGTGGACGCTACCAGCACGGGTCACAGAGGGGTCACCACTAACCGTTTGGAAGTGGCGAGGGTCAGGAGACAGCACCTCAACACCACGTACAAGTGCCAGGCTTCAAACACCAAGCTGGTGCTCCCCATAGAGCAGACGGTGCGTCTGGAGCTTTACCGTGAGTGTTGACATGCTTGCTGTATTTATTTTTCTCTCTCTCTCTCTGGCATCTGTATATCAGGTACAAGGTTCAGATGGGAAGATATTTTATCGACAGTTAACAAACTCAATCTAATAATCTCTTACAATGACAATCAGGTACTTTCATATTCAACCTAAGGATATTTATTTGACAATTACACCCACAACCAAAAAATATTTGATACTGTCGATCAAGTAATTTCAGATTCAACTTAAGGATAACTATTTGACAATTACACCCACAACCAAAAAATATTTGGCACTGTCAATCAAGTAATTTCAGATTCAACTTAAGGATAATTATTTGACAATTACACCCACAATCAAAAAATATTTGACACGGTCAATCAAGTACTTTCAGATTCAACATAAGGATACTTATTTGACAATTACGACCACAACCAAAAAATATTTGACACGGTCAATCAAGTTCTTTCAGATTCAACTTAATGATAATTATTTGACAATTACACCCACAACCAAAAAATATTTGACACTGTCAATCAAGTACTTTCAGATTTAACTTAAGGATAATTATTTGACAATTACACCCACAACAAAAAAATATTTGACACGGTCAATCAAGTACTTTCAGATTCAACTTAAGGATACTTATTTGACTATTACACCCACAACAGAAAAATATTTGACACTGTCAATCAAGTAATTTCAGATTCAACACAAGGATAATTATTTGAAAACTATCAACTACAACCAAATAATCTCTTACACTGTCAATCAGGTAATTTCAGATTCTAACTAAAGATAATTAGTTGACAGTTACCAACCTTGACCAAATGGCCGCTTACACTATCAACCAGGTACTTTAAGATTTCACATTAGGATGGTTCGTTGACAGTTAATAACCTCAACTAAATAATTTCTTAAACTGTATGTTAGAGACTGTCATTTTCAGACATAAATAATCTCGGTTTAAAGTTATAAAACATACCAAAATCATAATAATTAAATAGTGTTGTTAAATTTGTTACACTGTATGCAAGATACGGTCAGGTTCAGATAGTAATTGGTTTATTTTTTAAAGTAATTATATCTACAAAATTATTCATATGTTTATACTCGTGTCTATATACTACATTACCATTCAAGTAAAGTCAGATTTTGTTAGAAAGATAATTATTTCAACATTTACATAACTTAAAATATTAAAATTAATATATTTATACGTCAAGTCTTGTGAAATTCACTTTTGTTATAATGATAATATCCATGTTAATAATGTGATACTCATAATGTGTTTTAAAAAAAAGCCATTTTGCCTGAAAAAATTATTGTATTTTTATAACTGAAACCTGTAATATAGAAGAACAGTTTACAGTGTATTTTAAATGGGATAACTTTTCTCTAAATTCGTCAGTCAAAATACTGAAGAGGATATAAATGGAGAGGTTTTGAACGTGATATTGCAGTACAAACATATATATCTTATATTATAAACCGGGGAGCCCAGGCGTTAGTGTATATTTTGAAACCATGCAAGGGAACAAGAAAAAAATATATAGAATTGTTGTTTGTGATTATTTTTGTGTAGCGGAGTTAATAATATATCTGGTCGTCTTTAAGATAAATAGTTATTAAGAGAAGACTTTACAATTTTGGAATTACTGGGTTGCATTAGATCTATTTATAAATATATGAAAATGTTTCAAGGGAAAAAAAATTAAAAAAAAATTTTTTAATAAGAAAAATATTTAATGAAAAATGTATTTTCCTGTTAAATCATTACTATCGGGAGTACATAATATCAGTACAGACATTGGAGGTCCTCATGTCACTAAATATACTTATATTTATTCACTTCCCAAATAGAACTCTTGGCATCTATCACATCTGACGGATGACGAGGAGCTTTTTTACCTGTGATATAGTGGTGACATGACAGTCAACTTAAATTCCACTTAAATTTCACTTTATATTCCAGGTATGTAAAAATAGATCAGGACTCACGCAGCGTAACAACTCTAGCAAAACACCGACAATAGATTTGGAATGTTTAAAAAACAATTTTTGATTAAAATGATACCCAATAATTAAGTCTGATTAGGTTCCAGTGTACATGAAATCAAAAATTATTGAATATATTCAAAATAGAGTGTAACAAGAGACTGCGACATTTTTTATAGTTCGAGAGATGAGGACAAAGTATACCGGCGAAATCATTTGGATTCTATAAGCAAAAAAATAAATTATTAAATAACGCTGCTAACAATTCTCGCCACGTGATTGGCTAGCTATAGCAAGTGGTCCCTTCATTTAACGTTCATGTATCTTAATAGTTCTCCTTTGGAAGATTCTTAAATTATATGAGCTTTAGGTGAATATAATTTTAACAGCACAGTAATAGCTCCCATTTAAAAACACAAAGAGAATCTCTTCCGATACGTTATGTTACTTGAATATCAAGTGAACAATAATCTGATAGAGATATTGGCATAAATGTTGTGTCTCTCCCTTATTCAATTATTTATACTTTAATTTTTTTATACTTTTCAAATGATTGTTTTTATGGAACTCTGACTCTTGCCCTAGTAATGACGTTGACATGAATAAAACCCGCCTCGGTGGCGTAGTTGTCTAACGCGCGAGTCGTGTTTAGCTCGACTGCTGAGGACGGCGAGATCGAGGTTCGAATCTCGGTCGGGTGAATTGGGAGTGGTTTTTCCTAAATGGTTTTCCACTCTCCCTCCACGCAAATGTGGGTTCACTTCCTATAATTTAACCTTCCCAATTCCTAATTCATTAGCGTAATTAGTACGTAAAGCGTATAACCCGGACGGGTAGTAAGACGCGGTGCTAAGAAGACACGAATAAAGCTCATTAAAACTGATTGAGTATATTTCAATTTCAGGTAATTTAACCTTCAGCTGTCACTATTTCCAGAGGGTATAAATAGTTATACTTATTAATAAATACTATAGTATATTATATCAATATATATACATATTAATATTGATAGCAAGTAAACTAATTTTAGGCTCAATTATCTTTTAAAAACACCTGGAACGCCTATTTCCCTATCAGAATCTTACAATGTAGTAGGGTTCTGGTACGAAAAAAGAGGACTTTAAGAAGGCTATTCGTACGAGAATCAGGTCATTCCATTATTCCAAATTCTTACTGTATATATAATGTATTTTTGATGGCCAAATTATGTTTTGGGATAGGAAAGGTGTTAGAAGGAGAGTATGACACCGAGTAGCAAATAATATCATTCATTTTCAAAGATCTGAATTAAAAAGTGTATATTTTGTCATAGCTCAGAAAAGATTGGTTTTATAAAAATATATATTTAAAATCAAATACTTTTACCTTTATTAGTACTACTACTGTACAATGATAAGTTATTTCTTATCTCAAATAGTTGCAGAAAAATTATTAAAATTAGAAAATTCCCCTCATGTAAAGTTCCCTCAAAGTCATTTTTATGGGAAAATGAGAATTGCCATCTTGTTTATAAAAATAAAATGTCTAGATATAAAATTTAATACAAATCGTTATAGCGAATTTCGAGAAAATCGATTTTTTCTCTTTACCTTCAGAAAACTACCCTTAAATTTAGGGTTAGATTTCTAATCCCATAAACCCCTTGAGGGGAAGGGGCTTTATTAAAACCCCAGATACAAAATTTTAGCCCATTCGGTTAAAGCGTTTCGGCACTAACCGGACAAACAGAGAGACTGCATTGCGAAAACAACATTATGATTTCAGTGTGTCATGAAACGTTGACATTTATTAAAATTTCAAGTTCAATGTATTTAAGACCAGAATACTTTCTCTCTGAGGTTTCGAGAGAAAATAAAAATACGTAGTTGAATTCTGGTAAGAAAAAAGGTTTATAAAATAGTTTTTTTTTTCAATATATAATGTTAATATTCTAGAACATTTTTTTACTACTATACTACATAGACGTACTTTGACATTCCTATTTAAAATGTAATTTGTTAATAACCTGTCTTAAATTTACGATTATGGATGGAAAAGGTTTTAGTAACCTATATAATAATTATCAGATGCTCTTTTTCTTACCAGAATTCTACTACACACATACCTAAAATTTATACTTTAATACTATTTACTAAAACACATTATTTAATTAAATAAATAAAAAAATGTAAATATTATTTCATTTTATTAATTTTTTAGCTCATATAAATTATTTAAATTAGTTAATTGAGTACGGTTCATGCACAGACAATTTCTTTTTGGTACTGAATTTTGTTTCACTCCGCTGGTAGATCTATTTTAGAGTCAATATACGTAATGGAGTTTCATATAATGTGGTACCAAATTATATTGGTTAATATATTATTTTTTAATTTCACATGAGACTTGTTGGTTTGAAGAAAACTGGAAAGTCCTTCTATATGAAAGATAAACTTAAAATGTAATTTTTAGTATGTTAGATATAATCCACTGGGCATAGGCCTACATATGGATATATGTATACATAAATGTAATAAAATGACAGCGCTGTATTACTAGGACGTACATATTAGATTAAGGAGACCTTTTTAAACCCCTCGTCGGGTGGATTGAGTGATCTAACTTATTATATGATATTTTTTCTATATTTTCTCTAAGAGTTTTTTTTAGGTATTTCATTAAAATACATCGTTCTCATAATGATTATTTAGACCAGTGATAGTAATATGAATGTATATTTTTTTAAATTATTAAATAGGAAAGGAAACCATACAAAATATTTTATATTTTGGTGGAACAAAACCCTTAAAGAACTATTTCATTTATGTGGTTTAATATACGAGTATATCATTTTAAGACAACATACTAATCTTTGTCACATTAATAATGAAACTATTAAATTTCATGAATAGCCACATATGTATGCAAATATATTAACACTTACCAATAATAATTAGAAACATCATTAGCTACTTAATATACACATAGTGCTAAATATAGAGGTTCATAATTATAGGAAATTGTAGTACTCATTAAAATTAATAAAACGCGTTGATGAACCAATGTCCACTAGCCAACTTTCACAATGATACAAGTAAAGAAAGTCAAGGGCGTACAGTATTTATGACCCCCACCTTCGGATCCATTATATTAATAGTTTTGATATTCTTGCATGGAGATATTTGAAGATTTGAGTGTATTAGTATTCAATTAATGATTTTAAATATTTACAACAGAGAGCTAAAAACAGTTGTCGGACGATTCGAATGAAACCAGGAATTTCTTAAAGAGCGCGCAACAGTCTGATTTGAAGATGTAATATTTGTATGAAAATATAAGGGCAACGTATTTTATCTATTTGTAATGATAAAACTATATATTTTTGACAAATAAACCCCCTTCCCCTTCAATAATCTATTTGGTTTTTAATCCTAATTTTTTATTAAAGCTGAAATAAACAATTGCCTGTGTCTATGTTTGAGTTGTGGATCTAGGTTTACTATGACTTTTTTTAAAATAATTTTAATGAGTACTACAATATCTTTAAGTAATGAACAATTTTTCTTTAACACATGTATAGGTACACTCCGTCGAGATTGTAAGGTAGCAACTCACTGGCTCAGCCCACGCGGTATGCTATACCTCCCCACATGACTGCAGGA
>CABFOV010006733.1:0-32686 GCA_902141375.1 Timema poppense | reverse complement strand
ATGAAATGTAGGTTTAATATAAATATTGAAATATAGCCAATTGAATGTGAATAATGTTTAATAAAGAATTAAATGTCTATTTCCTTCTGTCAATAATTGAACAGCCCGCTTGATTTTTCTTGCTTCCTTCTTCCTTTCCAAATCACGAGGTTCTCTACTGACTTGTTTGATAGCACTGCGCATGCGTTAAAACAAACATGACCAACAGTGAAAATTAATAAAAGAGTCAAACACACTTCTTAAAAGGAAAATTAATATGCTTAATAAAAGGTAAGTGTTCTTCCTTAAATCAAAATTACTTATTTAAATTATTTAAAGCAATGTTTTACGTTGTTCCTTCCGTCCTTTTACTTTATTTAATAGATGTAAATAGCTTTATTAGTAAGGCCGGCAACCAGCTGACGAGCTTCGAAGATTTCACGCGAAAATAAATTGGAAATTGTTCACAAAAAAGTAGAAAACATAGGGAAATACAAGGTAGGGTGGCAAATAACATCACAATACTTAATATAAATAAATAAATAAAATAAAGCGATTTGTTCAAATGGAACCCTGAATTATAAATAAATTACGCAAATATCAATCTCCTGAATTATTAAAATCATTTATATATTTGACTTGTGTTTTGTAATAAGTTATGTTTTAATATTTTGTTATATTTACAAATATTATAAAGGTACTAGAGCCAGTATATATAGACTTTTATGAACCGGAAACAAAACTGAAACCTAATTTAAAACTGAGCTAGAACTGGAACCAGATTCTAAACCCCTTATAATTTTAGTTGGATAAGCCCGCTTCCGGGGAAACATGGTCTATGGCGCTACCGTTGCAGTAGACTATATTACTGATGACGGTGAGATAGAGATTTGAATCTCGGTCTGGTGTATTGAGGGGGGAATTTCCAAAATGGTTTTTCACCCTCTCTCTACGCAAATACGGGTACACTTCCTATAAATATAACCTACATAATCCCTAAAACTATTAGTGTAATTAGTACATAACGTCAAATAAATACGATATTATTATTATTATAATAATAGCCCAAACGGGTAGTGAGACGCGGTGCTGGGAATAAAAACAATGAAAATTTTGGAGAACCGGAACAATAACCAGAACCAATAAGATTAAATTAAGACACAGTAGTGACATTCGATTTTAAGTGTTCTTATGCTATTCTATGAATAAGATATATAAATATACATTTTAAATAGTTTTCCTTGTAAACGCATTTTCTTCCCTGTCTTTCTATTTGGTACATTGGTGTCTAAGTGTGATAGTGTTATAAGTGCTTAGGTGCGTACAGTTAAGATGCAACCCACTTCGCAAAATATCTCACAAATCACTGAGTAGGAAACATGTGTGGTGTAATGGAGGAAAGTGCGAGTTAAGGTAGCGTAATTATTATTGTAGTTTTTGTGACATGAAATGTTTTTGGCCAAAATAAATATGTATTGCTTCAAATACACGTTTGATTTTAATTTTTTAAACAGTAACATCAACAATTCTTGCATATCTATCTTGAGCATTGATACATTTGAACAAGACTTCTTCTTTCTTGTTTAAAAAGTTTTTCATCTATTTCCAGGATGTTCCTGAGTGACAGTTATTCAAGAACTATTGAGACTAGCTACTATGAGTAGCAAATGAAACTAGCCCGCCTCGGTGGCGTACCTATCACAATAGAGGGGGTTGAATCCCAGTCACGGAGTTTTTGCTTTAAATGGTTTTACACTCTCCCTCCATAAAAATGCAGATACACTTCCTATAAATTAAAACTTCCTCATCCCTAACATATTAGCGTAATTAGTACACATACATACAACCTAAGTGGATATTAGGACGCGGTGCTTAAATAAATCATATAATTGGAGCCATACTTAATTATTTTGGCCAAACAGTATTTGGTTATTAAACGGCAAAAGTTCTGACCTTAATTTTCTATCCCCTTTCATCTCACCTTAAAATGTAAAAATATAAAAGAGATTTAAACTAAACTCAAATGAGGGGGGGGGGCGACCATCCTGCTTTGGCGGTCATGTTGAATAACTCCCTTGGGGCCTTACAGAGTGTTTACCACTCACGTGATCTTGGCGGTCATGTTGAATAACTCCCTTGGGGCCTACAGAGTGTTTACCACTCACGCGATCTTGGTGGTCATGTTAAATAACTCCCTTGGGGCCTACAGAGAGTTTACCAATCACGCGATCTTGGCGGTCATGTTGAATAACTCCCCCGTGGCCTCCAGAGAGTTTACCACTCACGCGATATTGGTGGTCATGATGAATAACTCCCCCGTGGCCTCCAGAGAGTTTACCACTCACGCGATCTTGGTGGTCATGTTGAATAACTCCCCCGTGGCCTCCAGAGAGTTTACCACTCACGTGATCTTGGTGGTCATGTTGAATAACTCCCCCGTGGCCTCCAGAGAGTTTACCACTCACGCGATCTTGGTGGTCATGTTGAATAGCTCCCCCGTGGCCTCCAGAGTGTTGACCACTCACGCGATCTTGGTGGTCATGTTGAATAACTCCCCTGTGGCCTCCAGAGAGTTTACCACTCACGCGATATTGGTGGTCATGTTGAATAACTCCCCCGTGGCCTCCAGAGAGTTTACCACTCACGTGATCTTGGTGGTCATGTTGAATACCTCCCCTGGGGCCTACAGAGTGTTTACCACTCACGCGATCTTGGCGGTCATGTTGAATAACTCCCCCGTGGCCTCCAGAGAGTTTACCACTCACGCGACCTTGGTGGTCATGTTGAATAGCTCCCCTGTGGCCTCCAGAGAGTTTACCACTCACGCGATATTGGTGGTCATGTTGAATAACTCCCCTGTGGCCTCTAGAGATTTTACCACTCGCGCGATATTGCTGGTCATGTTGAATAACTCCCTTGGGGCCTACAGAGTGTTGACCACTCACGTGATCTTGGTGGTCATGTTTAATAGCTCCCTCGGGGCCTCCAGAGAGATGACCACTCACGTGATCTTGGTGGTCATGAGAATAACTCCCCCGTGGCCTCCAGAGAGTTGACCACTCACGTGATCTTGGTGGTCATGTTGAATAACTCCCCTGTGGCCTCCAGAGAGTTAACCACTCACGTGATCTTGGCGGTCATGTTGAATAACTCCCCTGTGGCCTCCAGAGAGTTAACCACTCACTTGATCTTGGCGGTCATGTTGAATAACTCCCTTGGGGCCTCCAGAGAGTTTACCACTCACGCGATCTTGGTGGTCATGTTGAATAACTCCCCCGTTGCCTCCAGAGTGTTGACCACTCACGCGATCTTGGCGGTCATGTTGAATAACTCCCCTGTGGCCTCTAGAGAGTTTACCACTCACGTGATATTGGTGGTCATGTTGAATAACTCCCCTGTGGCCTCTAGAGAGTTTACCACTCACGCGATATTGGTGGTCATGTTGAATACCTCCCCTGGGGCCTACAGAGTGTTGACCACTCACGTGATCTTGGTGGTCATGTTGAATAGCTCCCTCGGGGCCTCCAGAGAGATGACCACTCACGCGATTCTTGGCGGTCATGTTGAATAACTCCCCTGTGGCCTCTAGAGAGTTTACCACTCACGCG
The DNA here is from genome assembly GCA_902141375.1 of Timema poppense. Lineage (NCBI taxonomy): Eukaryota > Metazoa > Arthropoda > Insecta > Phasmatodea > Timematidae > Timema > Timema poppense. The sequence continues at coordinate 29,099 of CABFOV010006733.1, read as the reverse complement.
ATATTGGTGGTCATGTTGAATAACTCCCCCGTGGCCTCCAGAGTGTTGACCACTCACGTGATCTTGGCGGTCATGTTGAATTAATCCCTCGTTGCCTCCAGAGTGTTGACCACTCACGCGATATTGGTGGTCATGTTGAATAACTCCCCCGTGGCCTCCAGAGAGTTGACCACTCACGTGATCTTGGCGGTCATGTTGAATAACTCCCCCGTTGCCTCCAGAGTGTTGACCACTCACGTGATCTTGGCGGTCATGTTGAATAACTCCCCTGTGGCCTCTAGAGAGTTTACCACTCACGCGATATTGGTGGTCATGTTGAATTTCTTGGTGGTCATGTTGAATAACTCCCCCGTGGCCTCTAGAGTGTTGACCACTCACGTAATCTTGGTGGTCATGTTGAATAAATTCCCGGTGGCCAGGAGAGATGACCACTCACGTGGTATTGGTGGTCATGTTGAATAACTCCCCCGTGGCCTCCAGAGTGTTGACCACTCAAGTGATCTTGGTGGTCCTGAGAATAACTCCCCCGTGGCCTCCAGAGAGTTGACCACTCACGTGATCTTGGCGGTCATGTTGAATAAATCCCCGGTGGCCTCCAGAGTGTTGACCACTCACGTGATCTTGGTCATGAGAATAACTCCCCCATGGCCTCCAGAGAGTTTACCACTCACGTGATCTTGGCGGTCATGTTGAATTAATCCCCCGGTAGCCTCCAGAGTGTTGACCGCTAACCTGATATTTGCTGTCTGTTGAAGGTGATCATCCACGGGTCTCTCCATTGCTACTCTAAACATCTGGCTGTGCCCATCTCTCAGAGGTATGCACAAGGTGGGGAGGTCGCCACGTCGACCTTGAAGGACGATGACATCGCCTCTCTCCGCTTCTTCTCTCCGTGTTTCTTTGTCTTACCTTGTCTCGCTTCATCACTCTTATTGTTCTATTACCTTTCCTCGTCATCTTACATTACACAGTGTACAGAAAATTCGCCAAATTAACTGCGCAGGCGATTGGTTGAACAAAGGAACGAGTCGAAACCCCTCATTGGAGGGCACGTGGACTGAACGTTAAGCTCGTTTAGACTGGTTTGCTGACTATAGAAAGACTGGGGTTAGAATTCTGGTGGCTGTGCTGAGGATTTTTAAAGTGGTTCCACCTTGTACACAAAATTAGATATATTTCTTCTATAACTATTCTACCTTCTGCAGATCTACTCCGTTGATGTGAGTATGTGAACAACCAGAACAGGAATTGAGATGCTATGAACAATATGAACAAAAGGTCCAGATTATATTGTTTCAAGATACTATTATGTCAGCCATTGCTCTGTTTCGAATAATTATCCGCTCTTATCAGCAGGGATATTGTGGTCGTACATCGGTATTGGCGAGGAATCGATACCACTGTTTTCAACAGTATATACTCATAGGTACCTACATAATCACTTCACTCTTTACTAAAGTTGGCAGCGGATATTACCTTCAGTTCATAGCGCCTTGTTTACGTTCCACCAATGATGTTATTTGAAGAACACAGATTACTTAGCTGTTTTTGTTAATACATGTTTCTATATTAATAACTAGCCATCATCTTATTCCAAAGTATTTTGTTTTGGTTGTATATTATAATTAATTACCAGTACCTTTCTAATGCCACTATTAATCAGTGCATTCCGTGGGTTCATTGTTATGTATTATTATTATCATTATTATTATTATGTATACAACATAGAAGTACACTTAGGCTGACAGTATTTGTACGCTTAGTTAGATTAGCAGTAGTGATACGCTTCATCCATCTCATAATAGGTTATTTTTACTTGACATGGTACCATATTTATATACCTTATTCATAGAATAGCATAAGAACACTTAAAATCGAATGACACTACAGTGTCTTAATTTTGAAAACTTTTAATCAATATTACATTTTAAAACAAAACTTGTTAATATTACAAATATAAAGTTTAATGGATTATCTAGGATTTAGCGTATATTTGTCATATTCTTCATTAATAAAGACTAGCCAAATTTGTTAATTTGTTAAATGATTTTGTATCAATAGATAGTGACACTAAATCTATAACTTGTATTTCAGCAGAGAAACTAATCGCTGCTGGAGGAACATCCCCGGTCTAAATGGCAATAGCCTGGTGGAAAATTGTAACATGGACATAAATATTTAATAAATAAATTTACTTTAGGAACTTTTAAAAATAGTATAGAAATAGGCTAGTAATTTATATTGTTTATTTAAAGAAGTTTAATTTAAGATACTAAGCACCAAATAGGTCTAGTAATTTTTATAGACTTTTTTAATTCCTTAATTTGCTATGATATATTTTATATGCAATAATAAAACAAATCTGGACGGTAAAGTGTATATACTATTTATGCTTGGTTATTGTGCATATGTAAAGGAAATAATTAGGATCGTCAATGTGGATTTGGAAGAAATAGATTAATGACCGATCAGATTTTTACCAATTGGCAAACATTAGAAAATAAATGGTATGGAACTCCGAAAATACGGACCTTCTCGTTCCATTGTTTAAAAATAGAGATGTTTACTCAAAACTCGTAAAATATTGTGTGAAACGAAATAATATATACTAGTAAACCCGAACACAAATTGCGCTATACTTAGGTAAAACATTTTGTGATTCCCGGTTTTAAATTTTTTATTTTATTTTTAAAGAAATAAAGCCCTCATTTGTATGTATATTTGGACCAATAAAAAAAGAATGATATTGGTTATACAAGGGATTTTGTTATAAAATTTCACCTTCCAATTACAATTCTCGAATTTTATTAAGGGTTTCACATCTTCAGGTCATCGCATTGATTTCAAATTCTTCATTTATAAATTTTGACCAATAAAAAAGGTGAATATTGACTATTGACTCTAAAATGATAGAGATAGATAATTGCTGTACAAACGTTTCCCCTAAGAGGTCAAAGGAAAAAGAACAAACCTTTGGAGATACTTACTTATCTACTTGCTCTATGATATTAGAGAATTATTGCCTTAAAACTTAAACAGTATTTCTGTACAACTAACGCTCACAAAATTGTGTTAATTTATTTGTCAATATCCCAGAAACTATTGGTTCTATAAAAATAAATTTAAAATAAATGTTTTTTATTTTCAATAGTACTAAAATTTGTACAATGATAAGTTATTTAGCATCTAAAATAGTTTCTGGTATTTGAACATTTCCACTTTTTTAAAGTACCATAACATTCAATTTCATGGGAAATTTAAAGTAGCAATTTTGTTTATAATATTAATTAACGTCTATATACAAATTTTAATCAAAATAGTTGGAACCAATTTTGCGAAAATCGATTTTTGCTTTTTTCGATTTTTAGTAAACTAATCTTAATTTTAGGGTTAAACAGACAGCATTGAAAAAAAGCCCTTTTTAGGATTTGGGGGGTCATGAAACGTCTATATCCATCAACATATAGGATTATTTTGATGGTCGCAATACTCAACTTTTAGTGTTCTAAAGTTTGTTTATATATATATATATATGCGTATTGCTTGAAAACTATTGGTTTTATAAAAATATATATTTTTGATAAACAGTTTTATTATAACTAGACCTACATATTTGCAATAAGTAATTTCATATCTTAAAGAGTTACGGAGATATAACAAAAATAAAATTTACGCATCAGTATGGAACCCTTAAAGTCATTTTGTCAAAAAATTAATTGAGAATAGCCATTTTATTGTATATTTGATCAATGTTTGGATATGAAATTTAATCAAAATCACTAGAGCCGATTTTTTTTTAATTGATTTTTTCTCTCTTCTCACCCTTAAGGAAACTTTTCTTACTTTTAGGGTTAGATATTCAATTCCAAAAAATCCCTCGAGGTAACCTTATGAAAACCCTTAGTACCAAGTTATAGCCCAACTAGTAAAATAATTTAGGCTTTACTCCGAGGTACAGCCAGAAGAACGGCATTGCGAAAACAACTTTTTCGTATTCGGGGGGGTCATAAAACGTCGACATTCATTAAATCAAGAGTCAGAATTTTTGTTTTTACGATCACAATACTTTCTCTAATACATGTAGAGTAGCAAGAAAGTAAAATTAATTTAAAAATTATAGCACTGCTTCTTGCTACCAGTTTGGGTCTTTACGATTAAGTACTAATTATTACGCTAATGGGTTAGGAATTGGGAAGATTTAATTTAGAGTAAGTGAACCCAAATTGGTCTAGGGGAGAGTAGACCAAGATTCGAACTTGAATCTCCCTGTCCTCAGTATTCTAGATCAACATGAAACTAACGCGATAACTAGCTACGCCACCGAGGGCGGTAGCGAGAAAGTAAAAAGTCGGAATTCAACATGACAACATGACAGTTAATCAATTATACATAGATTTTAAAGAACTATAATCTAGTTTAAAAAAACAATTTATGGGAAATTTATTTAAGGTGCGGCAGAAGACAGCGCGAGTAATTTTACAATTTTTATAGCATTACATATTTTTAGCCAAAATAAATCAAATATCTCTACAGTAGAAACATTAAGTTTAGTTTTCTGCACATGTTAATATCAACAGATCTTGAATATATGTCAAGGGTGTCTTGGACTTTTGTCAACACTTTTTAAATAAAAAGAAATAATTTTGACAAAATTACAGGTCAATCTTGACAGAAATTCAAGATCTGTTGATATCAACATGTGCAGAAAACTAAATTCTATGTTGCTATTGGACCAATATTTGATTTGTTTTGGCCAAAAATGTTCAATTCTATTAAAACTGTAAAAAAACACTTGCGCTCCCTTCTGCCGCACCTTAAGTTGGGATACCCGAAAAACTTGTCAAGCTGATTGAGGTATGTTTAATAAATACGTGTAGCAGGGTACTGGGTTGATGCCATTTAAAAGACACTTTAGAAATGCATAATGGGTTAAGACGAGGAAATTCACTTTCCCCATTACTTTTAATCAAACCTCAGAATATGCTGTACATAGGTGATATAGTTTTGTTGGGTAGTAAGTAAGGAAGGTGTGTCGAGAAATGCAAACATTTCATAGAGGCTAACAAGGAAATTGGTTTCGAAGGAACACTGAAAGACTAAGTATATGATCACACGGATAACACAGATTGAACTTAGAGATTTTGGCAAACACCATATCATTTGACAGGATTAATGCGTTTAAATATTTAAGAACTATTTAGCTCGCAAATACCAATATTGATTGTAAATTAGGAAAATAATACAGTCGGGAAATGGATGTTACTGCTTGGCCAGTAAGATGTTGGCATCTCGCCTGTGGCCAAGAAATGTTAAACTCAGAATATACAGATTGTCCTCTTTAGGTGTGAAACGTGGTCTCTTACTCTACATGACGAAAACAAACACAACACGTCATGCGAGTGCGCATCCGGCAAGTGGTGTGACCGATTGTAGACTCGGCATCACTGGACAGTGAGGAAATCATCATGTGTATATATATATGTATGTTTAAATATAGTTGAGGTGGTTAGTGGGCTCAAACTCAGCAGGGGTCAATTAATTTTTCTTGAAAGATAAACATCCTTAGCGCAAATTCCTTCGGAAGAAAAGTGAAAGGTGACTTGGCGGTCTAGCGGTAAGGCATTGGATCTCGGTGCTGGTGGTCCGGGGTTTAATCCTCAGTCCCAGCACAAATTTATCTGATTATCAAACCCTTCCTTTACCTCTGACAAGACGTGTATATATATATATATATATATAGGAAACTATTTCTTTGATAAAAATATATGTTTCAAATAAAACGTTTTTAAAATTTTATAAGTGCTACAACTTTACAAAAGTAAATTATTTGGTATCTCAAATAGTTGAAGAGAGATGCTCAAAATTGGAAATTTCCATTTCTGTAAAGTACCCGCAAAGTAATTTTAATGGGAAAGAGAACGTTGCCATTTTGTTTGCAAAGTTAAACAGTGCTTAATTAAAAATTGAATCAAAATTACTAGAGCGGAATTTAAGAAAATCAGTTTTAACTTTTTTTCCCTTTAGTTAACTACTATCAGAAAATATATACATATCAAAAATCCAGCTCTGTTAGATTCTGTGCCGTGGTCTCTACTAAGCAAAGATACAACTTTCTAGGTCATTTGGGGGCCTCTGGAGGGTGCGGAAAGATTCATACACAAATTATACTTGGAGATAAGATTAGATTTCAAAATAGTTATTGATAAGATAAACTATATTATTTTACCTGTTTGGTTCCATTTCATAATTTCGTTGTAAAGCACTTTGTTTATTGTCGGTTACTTAGATCACTCCTAACCATAACGTTTGTCTACCTGGTTCTTTCGTGTCTACCGCTTTTCTGTCGATCACTTTAACGTCTTATACTTGAGTTTGTCGACTGTTTTTACATACTCGTGTTGACCACTTGTACCACCCAGCCTTCTAAATGTTTGTTTACATTTTGTTGGCCGCTTTTCTGTCAACCACATATACGTATTCGTGTCGACCACTTACCCTCTCAGTATTCCATATTTTTGTCGACCACTTGTACTGTTCCCTCATTTATCAACATTAAAATAACACATTCAGCATCATGTGTGATGGGGGAGAGCAGTCATGATTCTGGTGTGGATCTTAAATCATCTGCACAAATATCAAGTATACAATTCAAAAGCTACAACTGATTGATCAGTGATCACTTACATCTCACTTTCATTGAATACATATTATATTTATATAGTCACGATTTTATAAGAAAAATCACATATTCTGCGTGTCATTTTGTTATATGAGAATATATGTGTAGATATTTCTCATACCTTCATGTTAAAAAAGAGTTACTAAAAATCTAGTGGTTTGTCAATGGCAACAACTTTTCTAGTGTAAAAATCATGAGGGGACACACATACAATAAAGTTAAAAAAGTATCTTGGGGAATTATTTTATTATAATAAATATACCTATTGTTCAATCAAAATATTAACGATTAGCGCAAATGGATAGGCTAGGATTTGTTATTTTAGATAATTAATGGTATACTTATATACAGTGAGACTTCTCACATGGTTTCCAAGCAAGTGGAGAGGAAGTGGGAAACCATTAAGAAAAAACCACCCTCAGTTCACCCGACCAGGATTGAACCACGATCTCCCCGTCATCGGCAGTCTAGTTTATTGTTAGTGTAGCGGCTTAGACCATGCGGTCACCGAAGTGGGCAATATTCTATTCACTGTGTAGGCTGTATGTGACTATTTAATTTTGGATTGAAATAAATAAGATAATATTGAATATACAAATAAATAAGAAGGTGCCCACTTCGGTGGCCGCATGGATTAAGGTGCTGCTTTAGCAATATACTAGACTGCTGATGACGGGGATATCAAGGTTCAAATCTTAGTCGGTGTACTAAGGGTAGCTTACCCCAAATGGTTTCCCACTCTTCCTCATGCAAATACGGGTACACTTCCCCTACGAATTCAACCTTTCTCATCCCCAGCGTATTATCTTAATTAGTATATATGCGTATAGCCTGAACTGGTTGTAAGACACGGTGATAAAAGAAACTAAAAACACTAAATAGTGCTTCCTTCAAGCTAATTAATTTTTTTAAATATTATTTTGTGTTGAACGACTGGTTTCCCCACCTTGATAAACTGTGCACGCACAAATCTAATCAAAGCTTGTTGCAGTGCTTGCACAGAAGAGTGCAATGTTAAGGCACATCTGGTCCTCTTTTCTAGAGATCAGTATCTGCATTCTGGAGCAGGGATGCTGGTACAGAACAGACACAATGACTACACAAGCACAAATAACAGACACAAACAAAAAGAAAACCATGAACAGGATGAAACAACTCCAACTAGAATAACATTCATAAGGTAAGGTTTATAATACATCATGTCAGTTAAAGATGAACGTGATATTGTAGGCTTCATCAGACGTGGCGAAACAAGATTTCATAGAGATAGACCAACCAAAGAGCTAATTTGTATGTTACAAAATTACATATCAATTATCTGGACATACTGTGTAAATTTTCTTTTAAGAACATACCTCTATGCATGTTACTGCTTGGAAAAAAATAATGCTATTTATTAACAATAGTTATTATTATTATTATTAGCACCGCGTCTTACTACCCGTCCGGGTAATACGCACTTACGCTAATGTGCAATGATAGGGTGAATGTGAGATGAAATGAAGGACCTACAGTTTAACGTGGAATCCGAACCATGGTGGAGACCTGGCATTCCTCACATTCACAAGATGTCTTGTCAGAGGTGAAGGAAGGGTTTGGTAATCAGAACACTAGTTAAGGCATTACTTATTTAATATTAATTATTTGCTGTTTTTAGCACCACGTCTTACTACCCGCTCGGTTTATATACCTATGTACTAATTACACTAATGTATTAAGGAATAGTAAAGCTTAATTTAGATGAAATAAACCCGCATTTTCACGGAGGGTGAGTTGAAAATTACTTACAATTAAAAACATCCTCAGTACACTCGACCAGGATTGAAACCCAAACTCCCCGTCTTCGGCAGTCTATTCCAACACGAGAGTAGCGCGTTAGACCATGAGGCCACCGGAGCGGGTATCTGCCGTTACTTATAAATTTAAACAACAAAATTACAACCTTCCTTCCCACAGATCGATAATATTTGTTAATGCTTAAACGTCCACTCCAATCAACAGACCAACAAAGACGTCAGTCTCATATAAGGGCTTTTTTCTGGTCACGGGAAGGTTTAGGTTCGAATTACGGCTGATTAGATTTAAGTGATTTTCCTTAAATGGTTTCTCACTCTTCCTGAATTAAAATGTAAGTGTATTTGTTTTAAAAGTACCTTCATCTCCCCTACTCTTCCCATTGGTGTAGATATGTGTATAACGCAGACTAATTCACAAAAAAACTTTACATAGTTTATTCCATACGTAGAGCCTACAACTTTATTCCATAAAGCTATACAAATATAGATATATATTTTACCTTTGCTTTTAAATTTCTATCTTACCTCTACAAACGTAGTACATGGAAGTAGCCATGGTATTTTAGATAATTAATGTTATACTTATGTACAGTGAGTCGTCTCATATGGTTTCTAAGCAAGTGGAAAGGAGGTGGGAAACCATTAAGGTAAGAACCACCCAAAGTTTACCCGACTGGGATCGAACCACGATATCCCCATTATCGGCATGTCACTCCAAATATGACTTATTTGTCTAGTCACTTCAGAATGTCAATTCTGAGACATAAATTAGATGTTCTTTGGTAGCTATAATGAATCTTGAAATAAAAATAATAACCCACCCCCCTTGAATTTATCAGCTTGTGCTAATTCCCTAACTGCACCCCCAGCTACCTGCACCCTTTGCGCTCTTATAGTATGCGTTACGTTATTTGTACATTTAATTAACAAGGGAAGGGTTTTTCGAATACCTGACATTTTAATTAGTATGCTCAATCAAATACAGGAAATATGAGAGGAAGATGGTTTCAAGGAAAAACATCTTCATTCACATAATATATGTTAAATCATCCTAAAGGGACCCGATTGGGATTCGATCCCTGGCCTCATCGTCAACATCTAACAAGTACAATAAAAACACTCTACCATTGGTGTTGGTGCAAGCTCCTACTAACCGTATTATTTATAGTAGCATATCCGAGTTTGTTGGGTTCAGTGTCAGAACATTCTATCAGCGATATGGCAACTGTAACAAGAAAGAAGAGCGATTAATAACTTTACCTACTTGGGGGATTTAAAGCTATATTGCGAGGCTGAATGCATCTTAATTTGACGCGCCTAAGCCCTCTAAATACCATAACACTTAGACGCCTATGTACTAAATATAAATAAAGGATTATAAATCTATTAGTTCAACCTGTGAGGTCTCTAGTTTACCTGCTGATAACACTTTCCCTCTTCCTCTGACGAGTACACAAACTTACTCTACTATTTGAGCCTGAACTGCAATGACTTACATTTCAAAATTATGTAGTTCTTGTTTCATATCCAAGCTCATATACTTTTACGGACTATTTAAATCTTCATCCTGTCATAGAGATTCCTCTGGACATTTTCATTAATAAACCAAATAAATACCTTGAGTTGTAGACGATTATAAACAATGTTTAAAAATACTTCACGATAAAAAAAATAAGGTTGTGACAGTGAAATACTATTTTCAAAATTATTTAAGAATCGGTGGCTTTTGTTTTAATGTACCATTTTTACCACTCGCTGAATAAAACGTTAATACATTAACATAGGAACTCTTGACTTGCCGGTACGTCACAGGTTGGCAAGCAACATCCTTGAAATTCCCCCAGAGAGAGTCTAGAAAAGTATTTCAAGAAAAACCAAACCTCACCTTGCTGGTGAACATAGGACCGTTAAGTTTTACCATTTCACCTTTGAATCCTAGGGATAGGCTTAGATCTTACTAAACTACATAAGAAGCCTCAGAAGTGTACAGTACATTCTTGACTGCAGTGAGTCTTGAACTCCGCTCCACAAGACACGGAACGTACAACCTGTGGCTAAGGAGGCAGGATAATAACGAGGGTGAGTATTGAATCTTAAGCTATCAATAATCTCGTGAGGGAAGAGTCTACGAGCACATGGATCTTTTAAGTTGGAAACAACTCCCCGTGTCATAAAATACACTGAGAACAGGGCCTTAACCAACGACCATTGGTTAGCCTGTAAACACCTGCTTGAAATACTTGTCACATACACATGGTGGGCACGCGTTATAAGGCGTCAGGTTCACAATAGGCTAAGATGTACGTGATGATGGACCAGTCAAGGCTCGAAACTTGGTCGGGTGTAGTGAAGTTGATTCACCACGTGTGACTTATTATAGAAGTTCTACACATGTGCCTTATTATGGTAGTTCTACACATGTGCCTTATTAGTGTAGTTCTACAGGTGTGCCTTATTATGGAAGTTCTACACATGTGACTTATTATTGTAGTTTTACACATGTAACTTATTATTGTAGTTCTACACATGTGACTTATTATTGTAGTTTTACACATGTAACTTATCATTGTAGTTATACACATTTACCTTATTATTGTTGTTTTACACATGTAACTTATTATTGTAGCTCTACACATGTACCTTATTAGTGTGGTTTTACACATGTAACTTATTATTGTAGCTCTACACATGTACCTTATTAGTGTGGTTTTACACATGTAACTTATTATTGTAGCTCTACACATGTACCTTATTAGTGTGGTATTACAGACGTAATTTATTATATATGGTCTTACAGATGGGACTTATTATTGTAGTTTTACACATGTAACTTATTAATTTAGCTCTACATTTGTAAATTATTACTGTAATTCTACAATGTGCCTTATTATTGTGGTTTTACAGATGTTATATATTATTTAGATTTAATACATGTAACTTATTGTTATGGTTTTCCACCTGGTATTAATCACTATTGATTCTACATGAAATTTATTATTGAGGTCCCACGTAACGATAGCGAGTAGGGGTGCAGAGGTTGGGGCATGGGGGACACGTATTTTTCAACTATCTTTCGTTTATAAAAAAAAATAGACATCCAGGTTTGGAGCAATGCCTAATGGAATTAGAGAACTAAATCCGTTATCATATTATTCGTGTTATCCATTTGGTTCAAATGTATTTTTTGTTTCTAATATAAAGTGAAAATAGGCTGGTTCTGTCCCACGCAATAGTAAGATGTGCATATTATTGTGCTTTCCCCTCTCCTATTCACGTTAATTAATGGACACCTCACCTATCCTGTGTGGTATAATTAAGTCGTTAATACCCAGATTCACTAAATGCTTCACATAGATGCGTCTGTGCCTGCGTGGTTCAGTATTCATTCAAAACAAGGGGTTGCCTATTTGAGCCACCTTGTAAATTATGTAATTTCATAGGAATGCCAACTAAATCAAATATATAGGTTGCATTTTGATTATTATTAGTTTCATAGCCTTGAGATGGCTAAGATGGTGAGCTCAGTTAAACTTTGAGTATAATAAATATGAATGGTACAACACAATTGCACAATATTTATCGAATAGTCAATTATATTTTGGACAAAATAAAAAGTTTTCAATTACCTACCGCTAAATAGATTACCCCACCCCACCCCCCCAAAAATATAATAATTATTTTATTAGTTATAAGAAACTTCCTTCATATAATAATTTCAGTTAATGTCTAAACAAATTTTTAAATTTATAAAAATAGAAAATTATTCGTTAATAATTTACCTACCCTCAAGTTATTTCTGTTTGTAAGAACAAACAAAAACAAATTTCATGTAAAAAGCCCTTCAAATACCAGTTTAAAACAAAATTGATAAAACTACAATATTTTCCAAACACTTCAAATATTTCAAAAATCAGTCTTCATTAAAAAAAATTTCAGAGAATTTTTTAGTAAAACTAATTATAAAATGATGTATCGTATATAAATATTACCATATAGGCTTACCCATTTTTACCCAAATCGTTGAAGCCATTTAAAAAATAATTACAAGTTTTCAAAAATAAGTTATCAGTAAATTTCCCTTAAGTGGCGATCTGGAATCACAATAAAAAATGCCCTGGAATGTTATAGCATATAATATCCATTTTTAAATAGATTTATAACACTGTTCTGGCTGTAGACTCAAGGGCAGATAGATATGGGGCCAATCAGAATTGTCAGACCCCCTTTTTGGATTCTGGTGCATATAATCCTTAATGATTTATCTTTATATGGGAATGTAAAAATTAAAAATTATTTTGAGAATGTATTAAGTTTGGTAGATAGACTAAATGAAAATTATAATTTTAAATCAATAATGAACTCCGTTGCGTAAGTCCGCAATAAAGCTATACCAACCGAGGCTCACTTAACCAGCTGCTGTTGAAACAGACTCTTTCCAGGGTGATAATTCACTAGAAATAGTATTTTACACGCTTATAGTGTAATAGAACATCGTTGATGTGAGCGTTGAGTGAGCATTTAATCTGAAGATTGATTTATTTTCTCTTTGGATCCACGCTCCACTGTCCAATCGGGCAGCTGTAAGGGCGATGATTATATATATATATATAACATAGGAAGATTGATGGGTATTACCAGCTGACCTTCAAAGTACCGCGTGTGTTGTGAATCTTGGTACAGCAAAGTGACAATGGCAAAAACATACACACAAAAAACACAGTAAAAATAGAAATTTTATAGACTTATTTTGTACACAAAACGTAACTTTAAAACAAAATTGATATTAGATTTACTCGTGTGAATTTTATTTACGCAATTATTGATCTCAGGGCAAGTAATTACTTATCAATATCAACATCTCCAAATAGTCATGTCCATGATATGATTGTAGTAGGTTATCTCCTGTCTCACTTGCTGCAAGTAATATAACATGACAACACTTCCAAGTAGTTATGTTAAAGTTGTGATTAGAGCATTCTATATCCTGTCTCACTTGCTGCAAGTATTATAACATGTCAACACCTACAAGTAGTTATGTTAAAGTTGTGATTAGAACAGTCTATATTCTGTCTCACTTGCTGCAAGTATTATAACATGTCAACACCTACAAGTAGTTATGTTAAAGTTGTGATTAGAACAGTCTATATTCTGTCTCACTTGCTGCAAGTATTATAACATGTCAACACCTACAAGTAGTTATGTTAAAGTTGTGATTAGAACAGTCTATATCCTGTCTCACTTGCTGCAAGTATTATAACATGTCAACACCTACAAGTAGTTATGTTAAAGTTGTGATTAGAACAGTCTATATCCTGTCTCACTTGCTGCAAGTATTATAACATGTCCACACCTACAAGTAGTTATGTTAAAGTTGTGATTAGAACAGTCTATATATATCCTGTCTCACTTGCTGCAAGTATTATAACATGTCAACACCTCCAAGTAGCTATGTCCATGTTGTGATCAGAGCATATTTCATCCTTGATTCAGCTTCTACCTAATATGGCGACTCCACGCACCCTCCACAAATCACCAAGTCGTTCTCGCACCTCAGAGATCTAGACAAAGCTATTCAGAGACCAGAAAATAGAATGCCTGTATCATGGCTTGTTTAAGTCGTCAACGTTTCTATGAGGTTCTTAATACTTAATTCAATACCAAATTCAGTGTAAGGCCACTTTTATGTCAGAAAAACAATTCGCTCTAATGGAGATGTGTACTTAATTTGTAGTATTTAGTTCTGTCAATAGTTTCAAGCGATGTTTAAGCTCACAAGGATGCTCAGAAGAGATATAGCTGAATTCATAAAAGGTGAAACTTCTAGCGTATTCATTTATCGGACAGATAATTCTTCCAAGAAGAATCTTTCAATACTTTCACAAATTAAACAGTAATTTTCTTGTATTTTAAATCAAAGTAACCCAAGTTCTAGGGTTTTTACTATATCATATAAAGAAAATGAGACTTTTTACCTAAAGATTATGATGAATATTTATGTTTTATATACGCTCGAAACAAAAAAAATTGTTTACACCATTCTTTTGGTCCTCCTGTTTGTTTGTCTCTGGGTACAGATATGAAAGAGTTTGATAGATTTTGTTTAAACTTAGTATTTAAATAGGCCTGTTAACATTTGCCCACCACTTCTCTCACATGAAACAATACACCAACCTAGTTGACCACTTAATATGCTAGTCAAGAGCAGTGTTCTATGTGAGCACGAAGATTCACGAAGAAACACGGACTCGACCCCATTACCTTTACCTCCACACCCTAGCTCATACCATGTGCCATCTTATATACCCGCAATACCAGCCGGGACTAATGTTCACTGCTTACGGCTGGTCATATTGACAGTATTTCGCTTACCATTAGGATAATGAGTGGTATATAGCTTACTATGATTCCTTGTAAAATAGGAAGTACATCAGAAGAAATCCAGTCTCTATATGATGAGGCCTTTTTGGCTTCACTGGCAACAAACAAACAGTCAGACAAAATAATATTCTAAAGATTGATTATTTGATATTCTAATCATTTACACTATCCAGAAAAAAGTAAACTCCAAACAAACCTTCGAGCTTTATTATAATATGTATGGATTTACTATTTAAGAAAGATGAATGAAGTAAATCAGAAGAAGCGATCTAGAGTAAGTGCTCTAACCCACCAAATAAAATAATGTGTTTATTTTATTTACTTTGATTTATTTGAGGTATTTAACGTGCACTTTCTGAACCGACTGCTATATAAGCACACGACTTATAAACTAACTCAAATCTAAAACAGACACAACATCCAGCCTTTGGCCGTTAATTCATCACTGTGAGAGAGGAAACCCATATTTCACCAAAGATCAAATTTTGGGTATACCAGCAATTGAACCAATGAGCCTTAATTCCTTTGATATAAACGCTACTGACACAAACCAAATAAGGTTAATACAAGCAAAATCATAAAATTATTTAAATATACTCACTAATTAAGACACAAATGCAAGCATGTTTACAGCAGCTTTCTTACGGGAAGGCATTGTTGAAATAAACATTAAAAAAACTTTAAATATAAGCATAAGAAGACTTAGAGAATATATAAAAGAATTTGCGTTCAGTTAGAGTGGGAAACCATTAACTTTAGAACAATTAATTAATTTATATCCAGCTGGTATTAATGCCCTTATCAAATAGTTATCAGAAAACAAAAACAAGGCTGATGCCTTTGTTGACGCGCTAATTGTCTGTCAGGCATGCAATCCTCTCATTTGACCGTTTGAGACTATACAAAAAAGATAATTATCAATCGCAAATGAATATTCAAAGTGTCTGATAGATTGTTTATAGGTGGCGGTTGATTCCCAAATTATACGAGAGGAACAAAGAAGAGGCATCAGCACATGGGGAAGGGTCTACGATTGGGAAGGAAGGGGTTAACGTCATTTCCGGCGTGATTTCGGCACGCGATGCTAGTTCCAGTCAGCGGCCAGCACTAGTCAGTGAACGAAAAATACTGGATATTCAAGGACCAAATAAACACGTGAAATGTTCAATTATAAGCTCATGATTGATGTCCACTCCTATATATTGAACATCTAGTGAGCCCTTGATTCATGTCCACTCCTATATATTGAATATCTAGCTAGCCCTTGATTCATGTCCCCTCCTATATATTGAACATCTACCTAGCCCTTGATTCATGTCCACTCCTATATACTAGATATCTAGCTAGCCCTTGATTCATGCCCACTCCTATATACTAGATATCTAGCTAGCCATTGATTCATGTCCCCTCCTATATTTAATATCTAGCAAGCTCTTGATTCATGTCCACTCCTATATACTAGATATCTAGTTAGCCCTTGATTCATGTCCATTCCTATATACTAGATATCTAGCTAGCCCTTGATTCATGTCCCCTCCTATATATTGAAAATCTAGCTAGCCCTTGATTCATGTCCACTCCTATATATTGAATATCTAGCGGGCCCTTGATTCATGTCCACTCCTATATACTAGATATCTAGCTAGCCCTTTATTCATGCCCACTCCTATATACTAGATATCTAGCTAGCCCTTGATTCATGTCCCCTCCTATATATTGATATATCTAGCTAGCCCTTGATTCATGTCCATTCCTATATACTAGATATCTAGCTAGCCCTTGATTCATGTCCACTCCTATATACTAGATATATAGCTAGCCCTTGATTGATGTCCACTCCTATATATTAAATATCTAGTGAGCCCTTGATTCATGTCCCCTCCTATATATTGAACATCTAGCTAGCCCTTGATTCATGTCCACTCCTATATATTGAATATCTAGAGGGCCCTTGATTCATGTCCACTCCTATATACTAGATATATAGCTAGCCCTTGATTCATGTCCCCTCCTATATATTGAATATCTAGTGAGCCCTTGATTCATGTCCACTCCTATATATTGAATATCTAGCGGGCCCTTAATTCATGTCCACTCCTATATACTAGTTATCTAGCTAGCCCTTTATTCATGCCCACTCCTATATACTAGATATCTAGCTAGCCCTTGATTCATGTCCACTCCTATATACTGGATATCTAGCTAGCCCTTGATTCATGTCCCTTCCTATATATTGAATATCTAGCAAGCTCTTGATTCATGTCCACTCCTATATACTAGATATCTAGTTAGCCCTTGATTCATGTCCATTCCTATATACTAGATATCTAGCTAGCCCTTGATTCATGTCCATTCCTATATACTAGATATCTAGCTAGCCCTTGATTCATGTCCACTCCTATATAATAGATATCTAGCTAGCCCTTGATTCATGTCCACTCCTATATACTAGATATCTAGCTAGCCCTTGATTCATGTCCATTCCTATATACTAGATATTTAGCTAGCCCTTGATTCATGTCCACTCCTATATATTGAATATCTAGCGAGCCCTTGATTCGTGTCCATTCCTATATACTAGATATCTAGTTATCCCTTGATTCATGTCCACTCCTATATACTAGATATCTAGCTAGCCCTTGATTCATGTCCTTTTCTATATAATGGATATCTAGTGAGCCCTTGATTCATGTCCTTTTCTATATAATGGATATCTAGTGAGCCCTTGATTCATGTACACTCCTATATATTGAATATCTAGTGAGCCCTTGATTCATGTCCACTCCTATATATTGAACATTTAGCTAGCCCTTGATTCCTGTCCACTCATATATACTAGATATCTAGCTAGCCCCTGATTCATTGTCCACTCCTATATATTAAATATCTAGTGAGCCCTTGATTCATGTACCACTCCTATATATTGAATATATAGTGAGCCCTTGATTCATGTCCACTCCTATATATTGAATATCTAGTGAGCCCTTGATTCATATCCATTCCTATATATTGAATATCTAGTGTGCCCTTGATTTGTGTCCACTCCTATATATTGAATATCTAGTGAGCCCTTGATTCATGTCCACTCCTATATACTAGATATCTAGCTAGCCCTTGATTCATGTCCACTCCTATATACTAGATATCTAGTGAGCCCTTGATTTGTGTCCACTCCTATATATTGAATATCTAGCTAGCCCTTGATTCATGTCCACTCCTATATACTAGATATCTAGTTAGCCCTTGATTTGTGTCCACTCCTATATATTGAATATCTAGCTAGCCCTTGATTCATGTCCACTCCTATATACTAGATACCTAGTTAGCCCTTGATTCATGTCCATTCCTATATACTAGATATCTAGTGAGCCCTTGATTCATGTCCACTCCTATATACTAGATATCTAGTGAGCCCTTGATTCATGTCCACTCCTATATATTAAATATATAGTGAGCCCTTGATTCATGTCCATTCCTATATACTAGATATCTAGTGAGCCCTTGATTCATGTCCACTCCTATATATTGAATATCTAGTTAGCCCTTATTTCATGTCCATTCCTATATACTAGATATCTAGCTAGCCCTTGATTCATGTCCACTCCTATATACTTGATATCTAGTTAATCCTTGATTCATGTCCTTTTCTATATAATGGATATCTAGTGAGCCCTTGATGCACTCATCTGAAAGCATCTGTATTCTTCTAAGACTAAACCTCTGTCCCTATTCTACAATGTAGTAGTCCTCTATTTAATGGATAAAGGTCTATTAGTGTCCTATTTTATAAACTACACCCTAGTGAAATAGTGCGAGGTAGGTCGGATACTTTTCAGGCTATACATTATGTGTGTTACGTGGACGGCTAGTAGGACGCGGAGAAATAGGATACATATATTGACAATACTAGACCTAGAGCGTAAACGCGCACACACAAAATAGTCAACCATTGAAGTAGAGCGTGGCTCTCTCACCCAATTACTAAGGCTGCAAATAGCTGTTAATACTAGTTACAGGCCTTGTTCTGTTACGTAATCCAGTACTGAATTGTGTACATGTTCCTTGGGACCATCTGAACGGTCACTTTTTAATAGACGCTATTATCAAAACCAGGAGTAATGTTGCCAACTTGTACAAAATTTGAAGGTTGTTGAGAAACAATTTTTCATCTATGTTTAATTACATGCGTATAAGCAGGTGAAACTATATCAATAATATAAAACGAACACTTGTAGAAATGAATCTTTCAAACAAATTAAATAAAAATCTTTGGAGAAAAAAAAATTTGACTAAAGAAATTTTAACTGATTATTTTAGATCCTTTATTCAAAATTTAAAAGAAATGCTATGATGGTTAAGAAAAACTCCGTTAAATTTTTATTCCTGCAGAGCCTTCACAAAATTCTTTTTAAAATAAAATACACCTATATTATTATTTTTGTTTGAATAAACTATTTACAAAACCAGGAATAAAAAGGTTACCGTGCCAATTGCTCATCGTAGTTTTCGTTTTAACTGCTGCAAGAAATTTTGAGGATGCTAACAATGTAGGCCCTAATCTAATGTATCGTTCACTAGGCCTACAAGTATCCACATTCGTGATCACGTGGTCTGAGGTGTCAAATAATTATCGATCACTGTCTATATTGTTTATGGTGAAAAGAGTGAGATTTTAATCTCGACTAAGTGCTGGGGAGTTGGTTTTCCCATATGCTATTTTTCACTGTTGTGTTATAATCCTTTATTTACCCTAATGTGGGAAAATTTCGTCCATTTTAACTTTTCAAATATATTAATTAGATCAAGTATATAGCTACCAAAGGGTTAAACGTGCTATTATGGATAGAGGGAATCCACTTTGTTATGGGCAAAACGACGTCATGCTTATAGTTTTATGCAAAGAGACCACTAAGTCTCATTAAAGCGTGACATTAAATATAATACTGTATTCCAAGCGGTTTGAATTGTAGAGCATGATACGTTGCAATCTAATGATAAGCATGGCATTTAACAACTTTATATTTCCAGAACCCAGTAATATCTCGACATTTATCTTTGAGGTGGGGATGTAGGGGATACGATAAAAGAAGTGTTTTTGCAGTTTTTAGATTAAACATGTTTTTATTAAAACAAACATGCAGTTTAATTTTATCAACATGGTGACCTCAACAGTTGTTGAATATCTTTCAAGGGTGTCCTGGAATTGAATGATAGCTTTTCCTCCTCCTTTAACAAGTTTGTCAACTAATGCTGCTAAGCTCATAACAGATATTCAAGAACTGTTGATATCACCATGTGAAGGAAATTAAACTCTATGTTTGTACTGAAGAAATGTTTTATTTATTTTGGTCAAAAAAAAGGTTTTGCTATAGAATTTGTGAAAACACTGACCTTGACTCTTGTTTTGTGCACTCCCACATTAAATGTGGGAATAGACATATTGAGGGCGAAACGGATGAGAAGGGCTATCTAGGTTGCAAAGAGCCATTTCAACAACGTCGGAAAATTATTTAAATTCTCCTATGTTGAAGAATTCATTTTCAAACCATACTGGGGAAGGTGTGAATCATATGAACAAAGGCGTTAATTAGGCCCACGAGTGTGGATAAAGTAATTCTAAATCACAACTTTCTCATCCCTACCCCACTGATTTTAAGGACTTTGACTACCTGTGAATTCATGGCAAGTCGAGATAGGGTTTTCCATGTAAATGTGTTTATTTTTAAGTAGGTGATTTGTAAATAGTCTATATAACATTGATACAGAAATCATAAAATTTATTAATGTATTATTATGTATTACTAAAAATGGTCCTACATTGCCACAATTTATTTTATCTTTAAGTAATATTTTTGTGAGCGTATTTTCTTTGAAATCATCTGCAACTCAAGTCATTGTATTTATTCACGAAAATAACCTGTAGGAATTTTCCTGCCAAGATGTAGAATAAATAAGTTCGTTGAAGCGAAAACAATCAAAATATTGTTTTGAAATACAAGTCAATGATATCTAGGAGCTAAAAGTGGAGTGAGTGTGTATACTCGTTATCGGAATATGCGAAGTATTATCAGTAGGTAAAATAAAGTATTGCCGGGATGAACTGTTCATTTCCTTATTATTTATTTTTTTCTATTTTGTACCTTGGCGTATAAGTGATACAGTGCTTAAAGTGTTTAGGTTATTCAAGTTAAGATTCAACTCGCTTTACTAACTAGCGTCTGATTCATCAAGTGAGTGACGTCGTTAGTATCAAGTTATCCCAAACGGGCGGTAAGTCTCGAACATTGTTTGTTCTCAAGTTGTGTGCTCGCCTCCCCTTGTCTCCGGCAGTGTAATGAGACGGTTTCACTCTAGTAGCTCTTGTTTTCATTGACCGAACTGTGTGCGGTATCGTTCATTCATGTTCCCCAGCTCCGAGGGGCGGTAATGACCGCAACAAGAAGCGGTCACGTCGCCGGCAGGAAGTGTCTACTCGGTTCCCACGACCGACAGCTTGAGAAGGCCACAGAGCGTCCTCCGACAGTCAATCTGTGAGACTTGTGGATTGATGGGCTTCACGCCGACATCAAGTCTGTTCGGACATCACCTCAGCACGCTGTCTCTCTTTGCTGACACTGTGAGGACATTATCTCAACACTTTGTATCTCTTTGCTGACTCTGTGATGACATGAGCCAAACACGCTGTCTCTCTTTACTGACTCTGTGAGGACATTATCTCAACACTTTGTATCTCTTTGCTGACTCTTCAAGGACATAACCTCAACACTCTACTTCTCTTTGCTGACTCTGTGAGAACATGACTTTGTCTCTCTTTATGACTCTGCAAGGATATAACCTCACCACTCTGTCTTTCTTTACCGACTTATAATTTTAATATTGTTTTAGTTAATATTAGTATTATTAATATTACTAATATTTAATTATGTACACCTCATATGACTAACTGGTCATACTAAATCTCAATCCCATACATTAATTACTTTATAGGGTAAAAGTATAAAATAGCGAGTTTTACCCTATATAAATCGCCAAATGTAATGCTTTGAAATGTATGAATCAGCATTCATAGCTTATATTACACACTTGTTAGGTATGCAATAGCATCTTGATACTAGAATGACCTTAAGCGAATATTGGGGTTGCCAATGACGAGAAGGTTGGGCTATAGATCCTTGATGGATCTCTTGAAGGTTGTTTGTTATAAATAGTTTCCCACTATTCTTTCACGATAATGTTGATATACTTCCTTAAATTTTACCTTCCCCATGTCTAACCTATTAGTTTAAATATGTGTGTGGCCCGGACGGGTAATAAGACATGGAGTACGGATTTAGTGTGTGTGTGTTACGACTCAAGGTCTGAATTAAGCACGTCATGGCCGGGAACTGTCCGAAGTTGCCCGGACTTGTCCAGGAGCGGGGTGCAGGGAGCTACGGAAGTGGAGGAGGACAACCGGATGTCCTGGCGTGTGCTCCAACTTCCTTCCAGTCCCATCTCATGAATGAGCCACTCATTATTACGACATTACGTCATGGTGTGTTCCTTCAGACTCCAGTAATAACTCGTGATGCTCTTTATTTACCAGGTTTTATATATTATTTTTTTGTAGGTGCCCACGTCTCTCTCGTCTGTTAGTCTGACTGCTAGAGGGCCATTATTAACTCGAAAAAACATTATTACTTTTCGTAGCCTTGGTTGGTCCAGCACACCATCACCTAGAGTGGATTTATTTAGACTACAATAGCCTGTTTCGTGTTAGAATGGTCACAATAGTCTAGGCCAACTAGTCCCAAACTGTGGCTCGCGAACCCCACGAAGGTTTGCAAAATCTTTCAAGGTGTTCGCCAAAATATTTCTGTAATGCGGATTTTTTCAGCACTTTGTGGGGAAATGGGAAGCATTAAAAACGGTTTATTATCTCACACTGAAGTCAGGTAATTATTTAGAGGTAGAACTCTTACAAGCTTGTTTGAACTTAACATTAAGTTTTTCTTACCAACCATCCATTTTACAATGCAAAGTGCATGCAAGATTAAATGTAGCTCCAGGCATTGTCTATTTGGCAGATCTCTTCTCAAAAATGAACTTCTTAAACCTATCTCTTCAGGGGTCAAATATTAACGTTTTTACTGTGCAAGACCGTATTGAATGTTTCATAAAAATAATTAAATTTTGGGAAACATGTTTAATTAGCAATCATACTGAGTGCTTTGATACCCTTCACGACTTTATGGTAAGAAAATCAGCTTTCTATGGACGAAAATATTAAGAACATGGTTAAGAAACACATGAAGGGACTTGGAAAAATTTTCAGAGAATATTTCCCAGCAATGTCCAATAATAACAATAGGATTCACAATCCCCTGTAAGAGACAGTGGTTTTGGAATCCTCCACATTAATCCTGAGTGAAAAAGAGCATCTCCTTGAAATTTCTACTCAGTTTGAATTAAATAAAAACTATAAATCATTGTTATTAATTGGTTTCTGGTTAATTCTAAAGGAGGAGTTCCCAGTGTTAGTGAATAAAGCTATTAAATGTTTGGTACCATTTTATTATAAGAATTTGTGCGAGAAATCTTTGTTTTCATATGCCTATTCAAAAATATAAATACAGAAAAAAGCTCAGTACTGAAAGTGATTTGAGACTTTATTTATCGTCTGTGCTTCCTGACATCAAAGTTTCCTTTCCATCCAAAGCAGGTGCATTTTTTCACTAAATTATGTGAAGAGGTGAATATTTGTTAAAACTTGCTAACAATTTTGAAACTTAGATTGGTATGGAATTTTATGATTAAAGGAGGCTATTTCAGTGATGTAAAAGCAGCAATTTCCAGTACCTACCACTTTAAAAAAAATGTTAAATGTGATAATGTTGTGACATTAAAGATAAGTAAATATTACTGCAGTACTTTGTTTATTTAATTTCAGTTTTAATTTTATAAATACATGTATAATTATTTGAAATTGTATTTAAGTAGTCTCAATATTATTCCATTATATTTTTTGGGTATTCCAAAGTAACTACTGGAGCTATGGTAATTTAAAGATTCTAAACAATTTGATTACAATTAACAGCTAAATTTAATATATATTCGGTATAAAGTTTAAGTGCATGGCTAAGGCTATCTACCAGGAGGTTGGTGCAGCTCAGATGTTTGTGAAAAGGGTTCGCGAGTCGAGAAAGTTTGGGAACCACTGGTCTAGGCGGTACGCAAAACCATACTGCACTTCTGAGTCACAGGTTGGCACTTTGCACAGTTATTGCTGACACCAGATGGGACTAATCTAGAAATGAATTCACCAACATTTTCGCTTAGGATTAAAAAAGGCAGCTTTTTTCAATATGGCTGACTATATTAGAGAATTTTGCTATTTCTAGTAGATAAGTGCACTTTAAATCTACAATTAAGACCAATTTTTTAAAACTTAATTTGCAATTAAAGGTTAGGAACCTTAATTTTAAATCTAAAATCTCCTGATTGAACAGAAATAGGTGCCTAAATCATGGGTTGGTGACGTTTGTGCCTGTCATTTGGTTACCAATTTTTACATCCTGCTGCAACTAGCATACGGAGAAGAGAATCTGAACATCCCTTACTAAGATTGGATGTTTCAACAAGTAAATACATCCCATACCTTCCAATTCTGGCTGCTTGAACTTGAACTTTAAATGATAACTCTCCTTATTTCTTTCGTTTGGTCTGTAAGGGAAGGTAACTATGAACACTTCATAAATTCTCTGGAACTCCTATTTTCATGGACTTTTAATTTAACCACACCCATTACTCCCGTCGCCTGCCCATTTACATAAAGAATTTTGGTGATCTAAGTAAAAGTGCTCCTGGAGCTCACCTGGAATTCTGCAATGGAAACTTTGTAATCCGAAAAAAATCCTGAAAATGTTCTGCAATTACTGTTGACCAGGCTCACAAGCAGAATAATCCCATAGATAAAGGGAGTGGGGATGCAATAGTTCCGACAGGAGATACTGCATAACTTCGAAGATGGTCTGTAGATGGGTCTGAGGTATGCAGTCTGCTGGATGTGTTTAGTCCTCCTGAATCTGAAGAACCCCATCACGAACAACACAAAGTATTCCAAAAGGCGTTTAGGGAAGAGATGCTTGATTTCAAGGACAGCTTTCTTGAATATGGGATTCCTTTCCTAGAAAATTCAGAAGATCTTCTTGTATAATTTACAGCAGGGTTGTTGTGTGTAAATACGGTATTGATACATTAGACAACCTTAAATATAGTGGCATGTCTATATACAAATTTGTTGTCAAAGGGAGGTTAATTGACAGGTCTAAACTATATTTAAGCCTATTAAACGAGCTGATACAATGATATTTACAGCAAAGTCCAAACAATTGGACAGGGGCAGAAAGAACTTTGATACAGACGAGAAACTATTCTCCAAAATATTCATTGCCAGCCAACATAGACACTTGAATCTTGATTAATATTTCTCTTATAAAAATTAATCCTGCCCCCCTTCTCTTTCTGTAAATGGAAAACTGCGCGTTGGAATGTAAATTAAATTGACAAATATCCACCAAAGAGTTCATAAAGCCGTTTGAATTTCCAGGATGTTGTGAAGGCATTGTGCATAATGGGGCAGCTCTTGTAAACGGTTCACAACCAAAACATTATACACGATTTTCAGAATATTTTGTAAAATATTGCTCACCAATTTTAGAAAGCACTGTCACTCAAATATCTGTCAAACGAGTAAACTTGGTGTGGGACACTTACGATGATAACAGCTTAAAAAAATGTGTCTGAGAGCAGAGAGGAACAGGCATTAGACGTAAAGTACTTCCTGGGATAAAACTGCCACGCAACAGGCTAGACATTCATAGAAATAAGAAAAATAAGGAGGAACTTTTAGGTGTGCTTTCAAAAAATTTTCTACTAAGATTAGATCAATTTCATGTCATGGCGAACATCAACACAGTAATTCATTCATCTAGGAGTAATTATACAGGAATTTCTGGTGCTTCACATGAAAATATGGACGACGTTGATTGCAGAATGATTTGGCATATCCGTGATATGACCTTCAATGACATCAAGACTTTACTTCCCCTCACTACAGATAAATATGTAATTGTACAGGCGATATCTTTCTTCTTCATGTTTAAGGCATTTGTTTTAAATGAGCTGTATGACAGTGGAAGAAAAAGACGTCACATACCCATGTATAAATATCTGAAACGTTAGGATAAGAAAAAGCTATCGCTCTACGTGCTTCCATGCTTTTACGGACTGTTACACTATTTTTGCTTTCAGTTCCAGGACTAAATGGTCTGCCTGGAAGAAATGGAAAGCATACGAGGAAGTAACTTATGCTTTAACTGCTATTTAAGGACCTCTAGAATCAATGCAACCTGAAGTAATGTGACTGCTGGAAAAGTTTTTTTTGTCATTCTATATAGTGTGGACGTGAGCAATGAGAAGGCCAATGCTGCAAGGAAAATTATTTTCGCTACAAAAGCAAAGTCATTTTGTAATCTTCCACCAAAATTGGGGGCTTTATCCTTGCATGGACTCCGCGCTACCTTTCAAGGTGGTCACATATGGCATCAAGCAGTTAACGTCATCAGAGATACAGCAGATTGTGTATGAACGCGAGAAAACGGAGTTTGGACTCCCCATTGTACGAGTACAAGACAAACAACGATTTGGCAAGCTTGTAGAGAATTTCCTAAGTGTCATTGTAAGCAAACCTGTAAGAAAAGATGCTCGTGTGCGCCTGTAGGTGTCTCAAGTACATTGGTATGCTCGAACTGTAGAGGACTATGTAAAACTGCAAACAAATGTATTAATGACATTAAATAATACTACACAATTTACAACATGAGCCACTTACTATTTTTAATAGTGTTAGTTTTTATCCTACCATTCTATTCTATATGACATGCCATGTGCAGCCTTTACTTCTATAATTTGATCACAGTAATCGTAGCTAAAACACAATATTTATTTAGTAAATAATTATAAGCTCTTAGTGCCAGTTTCATAGTCAAATTTAGTACTCCTCAAGTGCGGCGCTACACTAAGTACATGACGACACCTACCTAAACCAGAATGGAATGGGCCAGTTTCCTATGCGAGAACGGCCCATTCCATTCAAGTTTAGGTAGGTGTCGTCTTGTATTTAGTGTAGCGCCGCACTCGAGGCGTACTAAATTTGACTATGAAACTGGCCCTTAGTCCAGTATTTGTATGACAATCAATATGTACGGGAGTACCATTAATCTATTGTTCACTGGATTTTTTTTTAAACACAGTAAAAACTACTTTTTCCTCTGAACATGTCAGATATTATATTAAAACTAGAAAATCTAGAAAATTTTGCCTTTTATATTTGCTACCCCCCTTTTTGTTCCCGTTTGAAAAATTTGGTAGCCAAATGACAGGCAAAAACCTCTCCAAATCATGGTTTTGGCAATCATTTATTTTGAATTAGGGGCTTTTAGAGTTAAAGTTAATGTTTATAACCTTTAGTTTCGGATTTAGCATAGAAAAGTAGGTAAGTTATTTCATAATTGCAGCGTTAAATGCACCTTTCTGCTAGAAATAGCATAATTCTTAAGTATAGTCAGACATATTGAAAAAAGGCCACCATTTTGAATACTAAACGAAATTTTCGTTGCTCCACTTCCATATTAGTTCCTTTAGGTGTCAGCAATAACAGTGCAAAGTGCTTAGCCGTGACTCAAAAGTGCAGTATCTTACTATTTCTTATTGCGTACCGCCTAGACTACAAGTCTGACGTGCATCAGTTTCATCTGAACTGGTGTGCATTTCGGCTATAAAATGCAAATACCTTTTTTGGAAATAATATTTATTTCAAAAAACATAGCCATTGATAATTAAAAATAATTAAAATAATCACATAAAGACCCTCAACATTATATTAATATACGCGTATTAATATAATGCAATATAAGCGTACAGTAGAATTATTCCGGTTATGTTATGTTTACTTTTCCAAAATTTTACCAAAAAATGATATATAAGTGCTTTAAAAACTACATATATACTAAATATACAAGTTCTGACTTGACATTACATATTTAATATTTTGCTATAGTATATTTATGTGATGGCTCAAAAACATTACGTTTTTCATTAATTAAAATGTCAAATTTATTATTATGACAAGATGAAATCTACCCTCCTTGGACTCAGTGAAAGATTGGTGATAACTTCATCTATGTCAACTTCGATTTCCCTGTGAACACTGAGAAAGAAGGGCAAGACTGCTAAGGCGGTCTTGTACCTTGGTGTTGCGCAGGTAGCTTCTCAATCTTTTCAATATCGAAAATGACCTTTCAGATGAAGCAGTAGAGAGGAGACGAGTCG
The DNA here is from genome assembly GCA_902141375.1 of Timema poppense. Taxonomy (NCBI): domain Eukaryota; kingdom Metazoa; phylum Arthropoda; class Insecta; order Phasmatodea; family Timematidae; genus Timema; species Timema poppense. The sequence goes on along the minus strand of CABFOV010006733.1, from coordinate 875 downwards.
CCGTATCAGAAGAAGAACCCTCACATTTGGGTAAAATGTTTCACCACACTGATAAAATGCTTCTATTGCGGTGCTTGGCCTGTCTTTTAGATTAACAATGCTCCAATTCTTATTCAATAAATACAATTTTGCGAAGAACATGTCAGGCAGTCGAAAACTTTTTCTGTAAAAATCTACACACACTTGCAAGTTTAGGTCACTTTAACCATATGCAAGGTGTTTAGGGATCACTTTTTGGTAGTTTGAGAAACACTGGTTGTGATTTCTGAAGCTTTCCTTTGATTGCATTATAACATTGTGTAAAAATGGTAGGAATATTGCCCTCCTGTAATATTTCTCTAGACCCGACACTAAAATATTATCCCTGTGAACCTAAGGCACAGTTGATCTGGGCATTGTGATAGTGCTGCCAACATCTGACACAAGTCTTAATGCTGTTTCAAACAGTATCTTAAATTCTTTTTCAGAATTTCCGTGTTGCAGTTCTTAAACTTCCAAAATTGTATTGGCATTAGAGCAGGCTTCATAAAGATCGATCTATACTTTTTGAAGTACCTTTGAATGTACACAACTATATACATTTATATTTATATATGATATATATAGTTAATGTTGCCATTATTTTTGGGGAAGGGGGGTTAAACCCCCTGAATTCCCCTCCCCACCCTGCACCCATGTAATGTGACATTGTAAAATTAATGTGATCATGAGAGCCCCATTGTAATTTAAAGTACACGTTTTTAAAATATGTAATATTGTCAGCATCTTAAGGACAAAATATAATATTAAAATACTTTTTCATACTAATATTATAAAGAGGAAAGGTTTGATTTTTTGTTTGTTTGTTTGTTTGTAATGAATAGGCTCCGAAACTA
>CABFOV010006732.1:0-26149 GCA_902141375.1 Timema poppense | reverse complement strand
AAAAGTATGTACAAGTCACAAAGACAAAATATTACACAAAAATCATCTTGTTACTTCACAAAAATTGTGACTATATTTTTAAATCTCAATTTAGGCTAGAAAAATACAAAATAACTACTCAACATCACCAAACTGCAACATGCAGCTGGTAACAATGTTATCCACTTTCATTGTGGTTCTGCGGTCTGTTACTACTAAACTATACCTAGAAAAATATCGTTCTGAATCTGCATTTGAAATCGGCAGCCACAACTCTTGCAAACACTTTGTTGCAAAGTCACTGAACATACTGTCTGTCTTCAGCCCTAGCAGCACATTCTTAATTTTTAAACTTTCGATGCCATCACTCTCTTCCATCAAAACTTTCAATTTCTATTTTTCAATATCCCAAAATATTAGCGCGAATGCCGAAAATCGCGGACATCATTTAAAATCGCGAATATCGCGCTAAAACGCCGATTTCGCGAATTATCGCGACAATTCTGAGCATATATTTGCAATCAGGGTTACCTGAAATGTGAACATCTGAAAGAAAAAATGCCATATCTAACATTCGCGAATTATCGCGAACTCCACAAACGCAGTGCTCTGTTTATCACCCACTTAGGTGGTCGAATGTTCTAAGGCTCACTCTCGCAATATACTAGACTGCCGATCCTGTGGAGCTCGGGGTTCGATCCTGGGAGGGTGCATGAGGGTGGTTTTTTTCCTCGATAGTTTCTCACACTCTCTCCACGCAAATTCAGGTACATGTCCTTTTCAACCTTCCTCATTCATATCTCATTAATTCTAATTTGTAGATATGTGTATGACCTTAACGGGCCACCTGTCCAGCAATATCGAGAAGGGTGGCAAGTGTGTTACACAAGGACCACGTCATCGCGTGACGTCACGACAGCTGTTCAATCCACTCACTTCACACGCGCATTGGTGGATTTCGAGAACAGACGACTGACTCTGCGGTGGTTATTGGGGAATAAAACAATACTTAGTTGTGAGCAGAAATAAAATAATATAAAACCAAATTTGTTTAATTTAAACATCTTTATTTTTATTTATTTTTTGCACCGCATATTATTTATTACCCGTTCAGACTATACACCTATGTACACCTTTTATCTTTGCCTCGTCTTACTAACCGTTCGGAATATAAGTCTATATATTAATTACGCTAATGTGGTAGTTATGAGGAAGTTAAAGTTCATAAATAAATGTAGGTACCCGCATTTGCGTGGAGGAAGAGTGAGAACAATCCCCCCCCCTCCCCTCTATCACCGACAAACCAAACGAGACTGACGCCTTTTTTAGCGTGCCCAAATATGCGGGTGAGTAACAAGATTAAACTACTAAAGATGCGGAGATCAGGGTTCGATCCTGGTCGGGTGCAGTGAAGATTTTTTTTGCTAAACGGTCTTCCACTCTCCCTCAACTCAAATAGGCGTATAACCTGAACGGGGGTAGTGAGACACGGTGTCAAAAATCTTTTTTCATTAAAATTAATAATCAGTTCGGATGATGTGTCGCCATAAACAAACAAATTATTGACAAACGACAAATGGTCGCGGGAATCGAACACAAGGATTTGGTGACATTCCAGAGCAATTATGTAGGCTTGTTCGAGAAATGATCGAGATGAATGAAAATGTAAAGCAATAGAAATAATCTTGCACGCAAATAAAAATAATAGAGCGTAAATATTAAACATTTCATTTAGTTTAGATTTGAGGTATTTAATGTGCACTTTCTGAACCGACTGATTAAATCAGTACAAGACTAATGGACTAACATGAAGCTATACCCTGATTTTGGTTGGAATAACAATAGAGAACATTCAAAAATACTTATTTGTGGGCAACATTGATAACATTTTACTATATTATTTGTGTTTTTCTATAAGTATTGATAATATCTATCAAAGATGACAGCTGCAGAAAACTTGACTCGACGTATCATATATCAAAATTATTTTAGTAACTTTAGTAACTATCTTCTAGTGTTCTTCCTACCAAAGTCGTACTTTAGAACATACACAGCATCCAGCCAGCCTCCGGCCAATAATTCAGGACTGCGAAAGGTGAAAATCCACATTTTACCAATAATATACATTTTTCGGCTATGACGAGAATCGAACCCGGGCCCCCTAACTAAGTGGACATACACGATACCGGCCTATATAACGTAATCGTAACGGACGAAATATTTAAAAACCTTTATATTTTACTTAAGATGTAAAAGTTGAAGTTTTTCTAAATGTTTTGAACATTCTTTTTGACAGACAGCTGCAAACTGTTAATGTGAGAGTAAAATAATAAAAACAAGATTGATTACGTTGCCAACATCTCGATGACATTTTTTTTCTAAGGGGTGAAAAAAACCCGCTTCAATCCATCCAGAGATAGGATCGACATCGCAGACCTTGCCCATATCCCCCCTATTTATCTCTCCTTTCCGGTACTCCGTCCTGGAGTAGCCATCCTTACTCCCACTCAACGCGATTTAATTTCGCCAATCGACAAGGACTTGTAAAAGTAGGCGCATTAATCATGTTCTGCGCTCCTGATTCTAATCCGCTCTCCTCCCTTATGTTGCGACAAGCCTGTTGGTTCTAAACACCCTCTCACTCCCACAAAACTGCCGAGCTGTCTTTCAACACATTTACACGGCTGAAAAATATTCTGAGTATTTCATCGCGTTTTTTATGGTATTAAAAATAAAGGCTCGGAAAAAAATATATATATATTTAGGTCTATATATATATTTAGGTCAAAATTCGGAACATTCTCATTACCAATATTTAAAAACTGTGGAAATAATAATTTGTAGAAAGTTAAAGTTAAGAAAGCTAAAATTATGTGTGTATTAAAATATGTTTATATGCCTCAGTTTAAGGATTGATTGAAGAAAATAGGAAATATTTTGTTATTATTTTTTTCCGAGCCTTTATTTTTAATACCATAAAAAACGCGATGAAATACTCAGAATATTTTTCAGCCGTGTAAATGTGTTGAAAGACAGCTCGGCAGTTTTGTGGGAGTGAGAGGGTGTTTAGAACCAACAGGCTTGTCGCAACATAAGGGAGGAGAGCGGATTAGAATCAGGAGCGCAGAACATGATTAATGCGCCTACTTTTACAAGTCCTTGTCGATTGGCGAAATTAAATCGCGTTGATAACATTCTCATTACCAATATTTAAAAACTGTGGAAATAATAATTTGTAGAAAGTTAAAGTTAAGAAAGCTAAAATTATGTGTATTAAAAATATGTTTATATATATAAAATTGAGCGCACACAACTAAATCAAACACGCTCTTTACAAGTGGAAACTAAAAAATATACGTGCAATAAAAATTATGATATTGATTTTGCTTCAGAAGTACTAGGTAGCTATCCTCTCCCAACCTAACCCTTTACAGCCTAGTAGCAGTGCCTCACCAAGAATGTGTATTTTATACAATATAATCATACAAGTGAAGAGAGTGCTAAGTTTATTGCCATCAACGGCAAGTCCTACACTTGGACCACGCCTTACAATAACTTCCTTGAGGTGTTGTGGAGGAAATAACTACACTGGGACTGGATAATTTAATCTACGAGGAAACTGCATGACCTGCATTGGGAAACAGCGATGCTATTCTCTAATTTTCTTTGGTCAATCTTTTCTTAAATAAAAGACAAGCTGTTTGTAAACGCTAGTTCGACGATGCTGCCAGTAGCTCCTTCTTACCCCGGCACGCCACCTTCCAACATAAATGAAGGAGAGGAGATTTGGCAACCTGCAGTTACCTAAGCTGTGATATCGGGTGTAGACTGCTTCTTCGTGGAGGTCCTAGAACACTGGTGCAGACTGTCAAGGTCATTATGGTTTGTGTCAGAACTATACAGGTACGCGAGTTCACTGGCCGAACGCTTCTCTAGGATACACCACATACCTCTCGCTCTTTCGTACACACACGCCCATACGCACACGCGTGATAACCGGAGAAATGCGGCAAGGCGGTACCATAGTATCCAGAAAGGAAGAACTGGTAGACCAGTGGTTTGATTGCAACTTTTAAAATCCGGCCCAGAATTGCTTCATCGTGGGAAGATGCTTTAGCCCGGTCGGTAGAGTGTCTGCCTTCCTAGCTACTAGAGGCATGTCCAGAAAGAAAGCAGGTATCCCGCTTGCTGATCGGCGTTACCAATGAGTATGTGTTTACAGGCGGGACCTTTCATAGTGAAACCCGATTCACGCTTATCAGCGCTTCTACTCTGTCCGACACGCTTACTGGAATGAACATTTCATTATTTTTTAGTCTTCGGTTCCGACAAATGTGTTCTTCAAGAAAAAATTGTAGATATTAAAGGTGAATTACGTGTGTTACCCAGATGCCCTATATATGTATATATACTATATATATAATTGTATATATCTATTGTATGTATATTTGATAAAACTCGTCCAACTGTAATTTAAAATTTTTGAAAATAAACTGTCTCCTCGCCAACCCTTCTGTATTCTACTGCTCCGTCCGAACTTTCGTTAATGAGATAAATGTTGTGAAAACATCTTTAATTCTTTAAGCTAAATGGGTTGGTATTTCCGTAAGCTGCCTTTGTGCCTGTGTTTGATTAGATTCAACATATACTTCAGTTGAATATTGCTCAAAGACTTCTCTATCTAAATCTAAAAAAATGTGAGTGTATTGAAAAACTCTGACCTCAGGACATTAAATAAATGATTAAATTCACCATAATCTTTCCTACCACAGTTAATTGAATGTATACAGGGTTTTTTTCTTTTCAATTTTGAATGAACACTTTCAAGAACTCATCAGATGATGAACTGGACATCTTGACGGCGGTAGTAACATGTGACAACTGGCAGGTAGCCTTTCTTTCTGTACGTACCTTAAGGACCCCGAATTCAACTCTCAATAGGGTCTAAAAGTTTAATATTTCTTAAATACGGGTTTCATCCTTAACAGTAATGAATCAACGGCCGGGACACTGAATGTTGTGCCTGTCCTAGATTTTTAAGGTGCGGCCGAAGGGAGCGCAAGTATTTACACGGTTTTTATGAAATGGGAATTTTTTGGCCAAAATAAATCAAACATTTCTCCAGTAGCAACATAGAGTTTAGTTTTCACCTCATGCTAATAGCAACAGATCTTGAATATCTGTTGATATTAGCATGTGCAAAAAACTAAACTCTATGTTGCTACAAGAGAAACATTTGATTTATTTTGGCCAAAAAATGTAATGCTATAAAAACTGTAAAATTACTCGCGCTCCCTTCTGCCGCAACTTAAGTTAGTTTAGAAATCGTATCGATTTCTAACGTGCACGTAAAATACCTCGAATAAATTTTAAAGGAAAACTTATCCTAGCCGTTAAATTCCCTATGTGTTGAAAATAATGGACTAGAACAATATCGATAGTTCGAGGCCCCGCATCGTTCGAGGTAGCGATATTTCCGACCTTCTACGTGGCACCGATCTGAGTAATAATGTTATTCAAAGGAGAAATATGGTGGGAAAAAATTTGCACGTCCTGGATGTAAATATTCCGTTAAACCGGAAATCTAAGGAAGGAAAAATACTTTATTTTAATTTTATCCGGTTATTCCGTGTAGTTAGAGGTTTTCGATAGTTCGAGAGGAGCTTGCTTGGTCCTGTTCAACTCAAACTATCAAGACTCTAAGGCAGTGATTATCAACCAATGTTCCGCGAGCCCATGTCAGTGGTTCCACGCAAATTTGGAAGAAGAAAGAGTTTGGACAATGTGGACACGTGTGAAGAGAGCTCATGTATCCGAAGAAGATGAAGAGAAAAATGCCGCTAATAATGTTAAAAGTGAGGCTGGTAAGAATATTGATAAGCCAAGTTCAAGTATCAAAGGACAGTAATTAGTAAATAAAAATCTATAATAATAAAATGAATAAAGCGCTTATTTTTGTCTGTATCAAGAGCATTGCGTACCCACATCCCTAAATTTGCGGGAAAACTTCTTCCAGCGAAGAGTTCTATGCAGGGAGCTAAGCCGAAATATTTATCGATTCTGGTTCTTGTTCTTGACAGTAAACATTTTAAGGTTCTGGTTTCGGTTGGACAAAAAATAAAAGTTCTTTTTTTTTAGCTAGGTTCCAGTTCTTTTAATTTTCTATTTAATAGTCATGCCACCATTTTAAAATTCGTAAATAGAAAATTAAATTAAAAAATAATTTACAACAAATTAAAAGTCATTTATATATAAAAATATATCAAGGAATAAATCAGAGTTTGACCAAAAATTCTCGAGAAAAGTAAAAATAAAGTATTTCAAAATAAGATTGAGTTAAAGAAACAAGGGTATAAAATGCAATTTAAAAAAATAACTTAAGAACATAAGAACTTAAATATTTATAGAATTCAGTTCAGGTTTCTAGGCAATTTAGTTTTATGGTTCTTGTTCCATAAAGAATAACTTAATTTCGTTTATAGGTTCTGGTTTCGGTTCAACTATCTGGTTCTCGAGTGTAAAGAGAACCTTTTAAACGGTATCGGGTTCACAACACCGCGTCCCTCTCAAATCTGAGGCGATCACGATGAACCGGCTTAATAGGAACGGCGACGGCCGGTCAGAAGTCGTGACCACGGTGGTAATGTGTCAGACAAGTTATGTCAGACTCGAATGGACCAATGATTCATCGCTCAAGGCGCAGGGGGTGGAGGGGGATGAGGGGGATATTAGAGTGACGCTCTAACGTTCTAGAGCAAGCATGAGAGGAGAGAGGGGATATATACCCAGATCGCCATAGGAAGAACATTCTCTGACAATCAATATATTATGTATAGGGACATACACACATGTACAAATTTCCATACAAAGAACCCTATTTGAGAACTTTAAATTTTTTTTACTAAAGCTACTATTACATAGTTATTCATACGTCAAATCATGTGGCCAGCAACTGCCACTTTTGAAAGATATTATCAATACCTATCTGCCGATGACGTGGAAATCGGGGTTCGAATCCCGGTCGGGTAGTTTTCATAAATGGTTTTCCACTCTCCCTCCATAAAAATGGGGGTACACTTTCTCTAAAGTCATACCTTCCTCATTCCTAACACAATAGTGTGAATAGTGCATATGCGTATAGCCCGAACGGGTAGTAAGACGAGGTGCTAAAATAAAACCTAATGCCTATAAATAGCATTAATAATAAAGTAAAGGATATACATTTTTGACGAATAAAATTATGTTTGTATTTTATAAAAGGCCTTTCATATGAAAATTAGAATGTTCTAGTAAATTCGCATTGGACATAGAATAGTGGATTTCTCACTAGCCTTTAGTCGACGCGGAAATTTAATATTTAAATATTCCTACTGCTCATTATTTTAATAAGTATACATTAACTTCGTTAATTTGTTCCATTCCACTGCTCATTATTTTAATAAGTATTATACATATATTAGCTTCGTTAATTTGTTAACTTATTTTATCAAACAAAAACAAAACTTGCTTTTCATTCAATCTGTGATGAAGGCGGAGCTGACGACTGTTTGGACGGTGAGTCATATGATTGCTTCCCCCTCCCCCCCTCCTCCCGCTACAGGTGTGCATTGTGTAGCGGAGTAAGAAGATAACCTATCGCACTGTATGATCCCACTCCACACATGCAGACCAGTTCACCAGTCATGTTCACGACACACTTTAAAAATAAACCGCTACTCCCACACGATCTGCTGCCAGCTGCCATTTTCATCAGCACGGAGGTACACTGAACTGAAATCAAGGAACTAACTGTATGCTCACTATTGGGAAACAAGCGTTGTCATTAACTTGTTTTCACGTGGTCAATCTTCCCTTAGTTTTGTATCGCTGGTTCGTCGATGTTCCCAGTAGCTCCTTCTTGCTACCATCTTCAGACATAGGCTAAATGGAAACGAGAAGGTTTGGCAAAGGTCAACCGATAGAGAGCAAATCGAAGATAAAGCTTTTCTCCATAAGAGCTGTATTTCCTTTAGAGGTGATATGGGGTGTGTCCACTATACATACTAGTATTTTGGTAGATTAAAAGGCCTTCCAGATAATTCCTACTAATGATAGTATTTTGTAAGGCAAAAAGGTCTTCCAGATAATTCCTACTATAGTAGTACTTTGGCAGGTAAAAAGGCCTTCTAGATAGTTCCTACTAATATTAGTACTTTGGCAGGTAAAAAGGTCTTCCAGATAGTTCCTTCTATAGTAGTATTTTGGCAGGTAAAAGGCCTTCCAGATGGTTCCTTCTATAGTAGTATTTCGGCAGGTAAAAAGGCCTTACAGTTGGTTCCGGAAGGATTCTGGTACGAAAATAGGCCTTTCATAAAGGTTCTTCGTAAGAAAATCGGGCTCCATTGAAGGAGAGCATCACCCCCTATTTTAATAGACATTCTGGGATATTAAAGGTCTCATATTACCAGTTATGGACTTAAAAAGCTATAATGGAAGTTTGATTTAGAGTTGACTGTTAGCCACATGATTTGAGTCCTGTTTCTTATCACTTTTTTATACATGCGAACGTTTTCGCATTATTTTAATTCGACATCTCAGCAGGTATAAAATTATATCCCTTAAATAATAGCAAACATGTACAATCACATTTTCATAGGAAGAGCCTTTTAGAAAATACAAAGATATTTATTGTTGCACTAAACATTGGTCACATTTTATTTTGTTATTTAATATTTATAGCAAAAGTGACTACTTAAGATTACATGACTTGGCTTACACATACGTTAAAGTAAATCTAGTAGCGCTTTTAATTGTCAGATAAGACTATTCCTATGAAAATTGGACTGTGCACCATTCGATGCGTTTTAATCAGGAGCAGGAGTGTATGCAAATTATGTTTAAGTATCATAAATACAAAAAAATTATGTAGGGCCTATTTAAAATTGTTGTAAATTTGAATAGGGTTTTGTGGTTCAACATTGAAATACAATATGTTATTTTGATATTAAAAGTACCGCTTTACAATCACACTAATGTATACATTTTTAAAGTCTAGTTTTTATGTGCTCCTAGATTATAATCAGGTAGGTGTACCTGTATATACCCATCAAGAGGTGAACCGCATGCCGCCCATCTGTTGCTAAACAAGTGGGTAAAGAAGAATACGCCCGCGTTCCAATCAGAAACCGAACCTAAGACCTGATGCAAACCAGTATTCATTTAATAACTTCCGCGTCAAGATTCGTGACTCGGTCATTTATATCCTCGGGCAGACCATCTGTTGTCTGGGAAGGCCAATAAGATTGCGGGCCTCGAAGCCGCGGTCACTTTAACAATGGGGAACTTCTTTACACGGCGATGAGAAGACTGATGAGGTTGGAAAATTGAGATTTTTCTCCCAGACCTAGTCCGTTCAAAACTGTTCGGGCATTCACCTTTGAATAACACAGGTTTAATGTATGACGGGTACCTTTTAAAACGTTTCGGATCAAATATTTTTAAATTAAATGTTATCAAATCCAATATAAAGATTAAAATATAGGCCTACATAAATATTTGAGGTTAAGTTCAATAAAAAATGGTAATTACACAATTTTTAAATAATTATAAATATTATTAAACTCGCAAGTTTCCAGGGTCAAGTCAAATAATAGATTGTATACTAACGTCTTCAAAAAGTTTTGATTGTTAAAAAGTTTGACTTTTATATTTGAATTAAATTCTAACGAATCCGAATAAGATATGAATCTTTGAAAGATTCCAATTCTGATTCAAAATTTCGAAGTTGCGTACAGGCTTAGTTATTTTTAATCACATAGGCGTAATTATTCCATAAGTGTATAACTGAAAATATAGTAAAACTTGGTGCTAAAAAATAACAATTATTTTATATATTTTTTAATTAGGCCACAAAAATTAAATTAAAACGTATTAATCGGTTAATATCACGAGTGGGGCGATGCACAGGTATTATATTAAGATGAATCTAATCGTTATCAAACTATGGTTATTTACAATGTAATAATATCTATTTGATAAATTTATAATTTTGTGGACCTTTTGTTTGATTTCGTAAAAAATACCAACTTTATTTCCCGACATTTCGAAGCTTTTTCCCTCGGCCTATTTTGTGTCTACTAGTGCATAACTTAGCACTTCTTTGTTGGGTGATGAGTTTGGCATTTTGGATTAAGTAGCAAGGTTTAAAAAAACAACGGTCGGATTGAAACGTGAACTAGCCTTAGCTGGTGAACTAATTTGTGAGTTCTCTTTTAGCGCTCTTGAGTAGCTCCAAAACGCCGAGCCAGGCCTTCGTCACCACCGCCCACTGTTGACCAACAGGGAAGGGCACGTCAGGAAAGCTGACCTCTGACCCTTCCTTCAATGAGACAATTTAAAATACAAGAGAGTGGCTTGGCATGTAACTCTAGGAGACTTCACAGCGGCAGTGTCAAGGCAGGACATATGATATGAGCATGTTACAAGCCTCTTTGCACTAACCGTATTGTTTAGAAACACTGGATTCACACAGAATACCAATATTTCAAGAAAAATAATTTAGCGGGAAAATGTGAGGCCGACTAGCCCCTTTAAAAGAGACGGCTAAGAACAATATGTGAAGAAGGCCTACTATTGTCAATTTGACTCGCTTCGGTGGCCGCATGGTCTAAGGCGTCAATTTCACAAAGAACTTTACTGCCGATGACGGGTATATTGGAGTTATATCCCGGTCGGGTGTACTGAATTATTTTTCCTAAATTATTTTCCACTCTTTATCCATCCAAATGCAGTTACGTTTCCTTTGATTCAACCTTACCCATCATCTCTAACCCATTAGCGTAATTAGTACATAAGAGTATAGACCGAACGGTAACTAGTAAGACGCGGTGCTAAAATAATATACTATATCTATGTATAAGTATATAGGCCTATACACACACACACACACACACACATATATATATATATATATATATTTTTTTTTTTACTGTCGGTTTGGCAAAGTTAAAACCTTCTAGATCAAGGGTTTCCAACTTAAAAGTGCCAAGGCCCACAATTTAATCCACGAGTCTGGTGGTGGGCCGCATCATGATCGGCTAAAAGGATGTAAGGAAATTGGGCTCGGGCAGATGCACAAGTTATTATAAAAATAGAGCGTAACTAAGTTTATTACTGAATGAACATTAGTTGAAGATTTCATGGATTTTTCTCACGCAAGTCAAAACTTTCTGTTTATTGGCCAAAAACATAAATTCTACTAAAGTAGATTACTTTAACTAGAAACTTCCCCCCCCCCCTCAAAATTTGTGGCCTACGGTCTCCCCTCCCCCAACATTTTTTGAGGGGGGGGGGGTGACCGTGGGCCGCCAGTTGTAAGCTCCTGTTCTAGAAGATATTAAATAAATGTACAGTCGTCAACAATGACAAGTGTCGCCTAGTAATTAATATTTAATATAAAATCGACTTATCAATATTTAAAAGTGATATTAATATTAAGTTTCCATCTATGGCAATCCGACTATATTTTACTATTCTAATATTGTAAAATAAATTAGACAATTTTTTGGCAGTTATAAAAGTTACTAAAACTATTTTCATACGAAGTTACATGATTTGCAACTGTAATTTTCACTGAGAATATAAATCTAGCCTATTATGAAATAACACTAAACAATATAGCATAAAATAAATTACAGCTTCAGAAGACATATTTTGGGGTATGAATACATAAAAACAGATCTAACTTCGTTCCCACATTTTGCTGGTAGTTCTAGGCATAATTTTATATTAATACATTTTAGTGCGAAGGGACAGGCATCATTAGAAAGACGAATTTTTAAGAAATGATGGCTAAAAGATAATTAAATCCCCATGTTAAGATAAAAACGAGTGGACGGATCGAAGTTAAAAGCTTGACATCCCGGGTTAGATTCCAATTAAAATTTATAAGTAGCCTAAGCTAGCTTTTATTGTTAGTAAAAATGTTTTTGAAATATGTAAAGTCTACTCTTAAAACATCCAATCAGATGATTTTACTATTTTGATAATAGGCCTATACGTCTTCTGAAAATTACGACAATTCAATAAGAACCCGGCGAGAAGAAATGTATTTGTCATTTATTACAAACGTTAGGCTACTAAATCTACTCAATATCAACAGCAAATAAATGTTTGTATTTTCTAAACTTAATTTTTTTTTATCAGCGCGTCTACTATCTGTTCAGTTTATACGCATGATAATTACTCCAATGAGGTAGAGAGCTGAGGAAGGAAGCATTTTAAAAGTAATCTACTCACATTTGCGTGGAATAAAATGTGTGAAACCAATTAGGAAAAAACTTCAGTAGATCCGACCAGGATTAAAACCCCAATCTCGCCGTCATCCACACTATTATAAAAAAAACAAGTTTGGCCTATTAAAAAAATATAGGAGATGCAGAATTTTATCATCGATAACGTGCTTGACTTTAACCCCGGATAGTAGCAAATTAAAAAATAAATTGAATAGAGAATTTTCTTTTCATAATTTTTTATTGTTGTAATTTTGGGGCTAAATTATAATAAATTTCATTAAAAAAAGAAGATAAGTTTTCTTTATTAAACATAAAATGTAGGTAGTTTTAAATAGGCCTACTTGCTTAAAATACAATTCAATATGAGAGTAAAGAGGTTCAATTTATATTTACGTACGGAAATGAGTGTTCAAATAGTTCATGTTTTCAATGCAACAGCCTACTGTATAGTAAAAAAAATTCTTTTTATATACAATAGGCCCTACATAATTAATAAACATTAATTAATAAACATTATTGAAGAAAATAAAGTGTAGACAGACGCAACAATAAATCTCACCAAATGCTGATGAATTTTTTTCATTTGCTATTTTGAATTATAAATAAAAATTCTAGTAGAAAAATACTAATGTCTGATTGGAATTTTACACAAAATAGTTTTGCTGCTCTAAGCCACGCCTGCGTGTCCATGAATAAAGTTCGTTTCCGATTTCTGCAAGCGCATTCAAATCTCTTCACCAGTGTTATTGGAATAGATAAAAACATGGCCTATACTAGATGATCAAGACATGTGAATTGAGATAAAATAAACGTTCAAATTTCGAAAACATATACAAAGGCGCGGCACAAACAAGAAAACGAAATCTGAAGTTATACAATCTTGTCCACGCCCCTGAATAAGATTCAACCCACGCGCGGAATGTTTAAAATAGCTATCAAAGCGTAACCATAATGTGCGTGGATCATAAAACGTATATAGGATATGCAAAAACGAACTTAAAACAATAGGTTGCGTTGCGAATGTGGTCGACGCCCCAAGTTATTTCCTTCCTACCTGTGCTTGTTCGTCAGCGTCCTACTCCGCTGCATTCTTGACACAAAACTCTTCCAAGTTTCACTAAACTATAATCACTCGTTTTATGTTTCACTTTGACAAAAATTAATGTCACAAATTAACACTAACAACTACCCATTCCAAACACGTTTACCCAAATCCCATGACTTTCGCGGCAGATTGACCGTTACGAAATAAATCAACAAAATATTTCAATATTTACAGACATAAAGAAGCGCTCTACTGATGCGCTGGTGTTTTTCATACACATACGTAGACTGCTACTTGCTAGCGCTTAGACTGGCATCTTCTGGTGGTAAACTCAACCAAGTACACTATAAAACAAGTAACCAACGAAACAAAACTAAAAGCACATTCCTTAATACACTGCTACCAAAAGTTGTTTGCCCTGAGAGCGGCAATTTAAAAATAAGCGTGTGTTGTACCTGTTAAAATCCATTCTTCAAAGACCTTTTTGTTGCTAGCTCCAACTGTTTTGACAAACCGTGATTTTTTTTATTGTTTTAATATATATATATGTATTACATTTAAATTAATTCTTGTTTCATATTTTTTTTAAAGCATTTAAGTTATCTTTCATATTATATGTATGACAAGAGTAATTTAAAAAAAATGATGTTTAGACCAAAATATTAAAGTTTTTTATGTACCTATAATAAGACAGTGTAGTTTTTTTTTATCGAATTTGATCACACAATACAACTATATTTTCTTGCTATGTACTTCCTAGTTGTTGATAAGCAAATCCTGAATAAATAATTAGTGGTCTATTGCTTTATTATTCAGGCAGGAAAAACATATTTACCTATTTTGATTACAAACTTGAAAGAAAATACGCTAAATTAAGTCCAATATTAAAATTAAATATAAATTACACTTAATAATTATTTTTTTACTTACATAGGTCTACAGGTAAAGACTATGCATTCAAATTATTTTTAAAATATTCTTTTCCAATCTAGTTTTAAAATTGGAGATGAACTGATATTTTTCTTGTAAAGGGTGCCATCATAAAATATGTAGTCATATGCACAAAAACGGGTGATTAATATTATAGCCTTTAAACTGTCTGCTATAAATAATTTTATTATTATCACTAAGCACATCTTTCTCCCCATTCAGGTTATACGCTTAAGTACTAATTATGCTAATAGGTTAGGGATTGGGATGGTTGAATTTAGAGGAAGTAAACCCGCATTTGCGTAAAGGGAGAGTGGAAAACCACCCTCCAGTTCACCCAACCAAGATTCGAACCTTGATCTCCCCGTCCTCGGCAATCTAGCTCAACACAATACCAGCACGGTAGCTAACTACACCACCGAGGCAGGTTAGATAATAAATAAGGCCATATAAGGTAGGTAAGAGGACTATATATTTAATTCAAGTCTCCTCTCAGTTTACACAAAGTTAGCTATACTACTGATAAGTAAGACTAAGTTTCACATAACTGAATAAACAGAGATCCCAACAAGCATTTTATATTTATTTTAGGTCTAAAAATATAATTTTCTAGCAGCAACAAAAGTCGGAGATTAAAGTTGTACCCAGAAATTTATTTTAGAGGGATTTCACCCATTTCTCCTCAAAAGGCAATGGCAAGGAATTATTTAAATTAAATTCTTCAAGAAGTACAGTAATTCAAATTATTTTTAAACATAATTGGGTCTGAGGGAGTTTTTAATTAAAAAGAAGCAATAAGCTATTAACCTGGACATCGAGGAGGGACTAG
The DNA here is from genome assembly GCA_902141375.1 of Timema poppense. Taxonomy (NCBI): domain Eukaryota; kingdom Metazoa; phylum Arthropoda; class Insecta; order Phasmatodea; family Timematidae; genus Timema; species Timema poppense. The sequence continues at coordinate 11,094 of CABFOV010006732.1, read as the reverse complement.
GGATGTGAAATAAGTATTGATAATTATTTACTTATATCGATAGTTTCCTTTAAATACTAGTATTTTCTTACTCGATACTTTGATTGATATTAGTACTCACACTCCGGTATCGGATCAGTATCGAAAGAACAACTTTTTTCTTATCTTCACTCATGTTAGGATTAAATGTTTACTAGGGTGGACTGTGGATAAAGAACAAATGTAGTTAAAAATGGCACCTCTAAGAAGTGAATTACGGAAGTTTTTTAAGAAGTTGTTAGTAAAAAAAATCTTAAAATAAGAAAAAATTGATACTGATACGGTTATCACATCTATTGGAGGAACATCAACTAAATTAATAATACTTACAAAAGAGTGAAGAGAAGAGGGTTGATGCCCCCCCCCCTCACCCTGGTAAAAAATTAGTTTGGATATACTTATATTTATTAGGTATAGGCAAATGGGGATCCCTCTGTTGTCTAGTGGCCATAGTTCCTTGCTAGAGAACCAAGGTTCCCGGGTATGATCCCCGGAAGCAGTGGGTCCGGTACAGGGTCAAATCAGGCTCATGAAGACAAATGAGGAGCTACTTGAATCAAAAAAGTAGCGGCTCTGATTACAAAACGGAGATTAACGGCTGGATGGTTCGTTGTGCTGCCTGACCACATGACACCCTCTATCCACAGAAGTTTGCACTATCTTCACTAACAAACAATGGCAGCTCGGTTAGTATGGCTCAATTGCAGGCTGACGCTGTGGAGTTTTTTTTATATAGGCAGCTCATTTCTATATTCGTGGGGGCCTTAAAATTATAGAACAATAGCCATCACATAATACTTGAATGATAAAAAAAAGTGTTTATTAATAACTAATGAACGAATACACATAATTTTTAATGTACATTTTCATGAATTATCTTCTACTAAACAGTGAGTTTTTAATGCTTGAAAAAATTAAAACCAATTTTTTTCAAGTTTATTAACTTCACAAATAAATTACAAGGTTGACTATGTACAGATTCAATCACACACAGGTTTAAATTAGAGATCTAACTTTTATTACATAAGTAAATTTTGAGAGAAAAAAAAGTAAATACAATAAATAAAGATTTAACTTAATAGTTCTCTTCAGACTCATTTATATAATCCTTTTCATCAAATTCGTCCGCAAACTCGTCATAAAACTTGCTAGATTCAAGAATTTCATCCTCATAGAGATCTAGTTCTGGTCTGTAGTTTTTAGTTGATTTGGCAGTTTTTTCTATGGACAACTGTCTGTGTTTTAAGAATTTAGCAAAGTTGTCATGCCTTTGTTTAGCACTCAAATACTCTGGTGTTTCCATCGATTCATCAACTGGAGTATCTTGATATAAATGTGCTGGTTCACTTCTATGTACCGCTCGAGTTTTATTCATACGTGTTTGTATCTGAAACATAATCATTATTAAAATAATACTTAATCAACTAGTTTGTTGCAATGCGGGGTCGGACAAAGATCTGTTGTGGCTGACTGAATAAAGAGGTCATAGGCTTGAATTCAATCACCTGCACAATGGGTGGTTTTATTCACAATGTTAGGAGCCAAAGAGTGACCAACATGTAGAACAGACTGTACACACAAAATTAGGAATGTGCAGCTACAGAAGTGCATAGTAGGAACTAGGAATTGTTGAAACATAGGGCCACCACCTAGCTTACGATTACATTCCTAGTCCTGAGACAAAGACTTTTGTATTGACCATCTAAATTCCAGTTGGGGGTGAGTGGCCGGTTGATGACCCGGAGTTCATGCAGGGACAAACTGATTGACTAGTAGTACAGTTGTGTCTGGTATTTCATGATAGGATGTTGTTAAACTTAAGACCTCTGCATGCTCCAAGAATATTGTAGAGTTAGGGTAGTTAACCCATAGACGGTTATCATGTACCAACTATCATCTTTTGTAAATAATTGTGTATTTTATATTCCATGTTATTAAATTAGTAAGTTATAGAATAGTAAACATCTCTCGGCATTTAAATGTGTGTGTGAGCTCCTATCCTCTATGAAATGGCGACTGGTCATAACAACAATGTGACTTATCGGCATTTCAACAACTAAATACATGTTCAGTTCATTATGAGGTGGGGTTAAGTAATGTAAGACTAGAGGTCACGCTTCCCCCTATACCCATACAGAGAGATAGTTTACGCAATGGCCGCAGCTGAGCAGTGACGGGAGGGACTAATTTTGTCTCCTAGTCTGAATGCCTTTCCTGCTACCAGAATTATACTATATATTAGGTTGATGGTTAGAAAACAAAGCCTTTCAGATCTTTCTTTACAAGAAAATTAGGATATAGGTTGTTCGAATGTGGCAGCCATCCTGGACTGTTTTCAAAATTTGTGTTTTGTATATAAAATTGTATGAAATTATAAAGTGCTGGCCACCACATTAAACCAAAATTGTGAGATTAAAACTGAGTGAATCTAACAATGTAAATTTATTTGGACAACAAATAAAAACCATAGATCAGAAAACCATTAAAAAGATCTACAAACTCAGTATGGCCCAGGAAAAAATAAAATTGTGTGCTCAAAAGAATTTAGCATTATTCAGAGGTTCTCATGAGCAAGAAATAAGACGGTTATGGTGGTAACCTTAACATCCAACAGCTAAGGGATAGGGGTTTTAAAGGTAGCCTCAGGAAGCAGAATGAAGGATTAACCCGAGCTAAAGAGCAGAGAGGTCACAGGCTTAAAGGACCAAAGTCCCCCTGGGGAGGTTACAATAGTGAAGCCACAACTTTCCTTTACTATCCTGTCTGCACGAGAATCCAGCTAAAGTTCAGTAAAAATTGCCACCGTTAACATCCATTATTCTTAGGTCTGCTGACACTTTTTTTTACAGCTAAATACTTCACTTCCCTTCTCTACAGACTTAAATTGTATCCAACCCTTCATTGTGTACTTTGGAGGAAAAAAAAGAAGAAAAAAATCTGATTCTAGCATAGATAAATATCATCTAGTCCACTGTAGCGCTCTAAAGAACACTGGTTTAATGCTTAGTTTAGATGCTGCTGCATGAAACCATGGCCTCTTTTGAGTGTGCAAGTCAAAGCATGCTCAGAGCAGATGATATGCAATATGCTTGGTGCAGCACATGCATTAAACCAGGATCTGTCAGTGTTAGATATTTCATGCTCCAACCAAGATGTTACATGTCCATGATATTTATTATTCATTTGTATTTTTGTCCATTGTTTTGTATTTTTTAAATTGTTTCATAATGACTTGTTAGTTTATTCAATTGTATTGGGTGGAACTAGGCCTCTGGGAAATTATTTCCCCCGATTACAGATATAATACAGTCCTCCCGCCCAAATTCTCCCCTTTTTCCCTATAGTTTCTCACAATTCTTTTGAAATTATTTGGGAAACTGTAATAATTGTGTCACTGACACACACTCTTCCATCTTTCCAAACCAAAAGAGGACTCCCATTATGTCTCTTTCTCGTAAGAGGGCAAGGAGTGTACTCATGAAAACGAAACCACATGTAAACACTTTCAACCACAGAACTTGTATGCAAGCAACACGCAAGCAATCTGCTTTGGTGGCTGCATGGTCCAAGGCAATAATCTTGCAGTGGACTAAACTGTGGATGATGGGGAGATAGAGGTTTGAATCTTGGTTGGATGTACTCAGGATGGTTTTTTCAAAATGGTTTTACACTATCCCTCCAAGTAAATGGGGGCACAATTCCTATAAATATAGTGTTCCTCAGCCCTAAAACTGTTAATGTAATTAGTACATAAGTGTATAACCTTAACGAGTAGTAATAAGTGGTTCTAAAATAAATGCAAGACAATGTTTTTGGAACAGTTTCACGCATTGTGTAAACCAGACATAGCCCATCTCTATTGGGTTGCAAGTAGGAAAATGTAAGAACTCCAGTATGCTGTCCACTAGCAAACAACCAACCGACAAGTAATTGAAACATTAAAATGACTCCATGTTCTCGCTAAAAAATAACAAAGTTGTTGATTCATTTATTTCACTAAAAATAAAATAAAATTTGGACAAACTTATTTAATAAGGAAATTAAATTTAAAGAACATTTTTCTTTCTAGCAATCATCATCAGCACTATAGTGAATATATATTTTTAACATTGATTAGGTAAGAAGATTATATCTCATCAATTATGTTGATAAATATGCTAAGATTCAAATCGCACAGACATTGAATTTAAAAAAACCAACTGATTGATATAAATTATATTTAAAATGTGTCTTTCATTGGTGATAATTACCTTATTTAATATGAGGGCATGATCTAGTCCAAAGACATTCATCCTCATTGGAGGCAGTGGTTTGTCTTCTGGTGTTTCCTCTGGGTGATCAGTATTGTACTAAAAATATACAAATGTTACTTGGGTACTTATTATGCATAGGAAAAACATTTTTAAAATAACAATGTCTATAGTAGTTTCAAAAAGGAAGCCTGGCTAATCTATACATATTTAATGATACAACTAACTACCGTATTTCTTCAATCCTAAGACACTTATATTTCTAATTAAATGTCTCTAAAAACGAGGTGTATCTTCAAATCAATAGTGTCTTGGAATCGTAGTTCTTTTTCAAGGAACACTCTGATGATTCAGAAGACGATATATTATGGGATTATAAAGATCAAGACAACTCTGAAGAATCAGACTGATATTGATTCAAAAGAAAGTAATGAATAACACACCTGATGATAACTAAGCTGCTATTGTTGGTAAATTAAATTCTGTAAAAAAAATTTTTTAGATATGAAGTATTTTAGCCTTTTCATTTTTTCATATTTGTCTTAGAATCAAAGCTATTATTATTATTATTATTATTTCTAAAGGTGCTATTGAAAAATTAAGGTGCATCTTACACTTGATGGTGTTTTAGAATTGGAGAACTATGGCAAATCTTTGGCCTTAAGGAACTTGAAAGTTCATGACCACACAGTGCTGTGGAGTCAACATCAACTCATCTATTTTCTATTGTCTGACTCCAACTACAAACTCCTTCAGAAATCGCTAAAGTATATTAATGAGTAATAACAAATTTACTGTAGTGAAATGCTCCAACACAGATAAATTCATGTGAAGCTTCTTTGACATTGTAAATTTATATTTAAATAAATTCGCTACTCAAAATTACAAATATTGGTCCTAAAGATTAGATAAAGTATAAAACGAAAATGATTTCATATATATTTATCATATATTGTTATGATATTATAAGATTTTATTTTGAGGTCGGTGTCAGTACATTTTTACTGACTGACTCTGCAGCCCTGTGACAATCAGAATTTAATGATACATACAAACTAGCACATTGAAAGTATCATCAATACAAATTAAAACAATTGTTCATACCACAAAACCAGGTGTGAACTTCTCGATCTGGGTGAAAGTTGCGTTGTTGTGGTAGTGTGGGTGGACTGGGACATAATCCTCTCCAAAATCTGCCTTTAAAAGGAGTTCATCCACATCAGCCATAAGTGCGTACTGTTTGTCTGAAATAAGACAAAATGTAAACGTGATTAAATAATATAAGTAACTCAATAGTTTGGATCTTCAAATTCAAAAGTTCTGTTAGATCTGAGCCGGGATAAGGTGCCTTTGGCCAACATATGTGTAACTTGAACATTTGGCATTTCGTTTGTCTGTATGCCTGAGTCTTTATTACGAGGTAACTGTCAAATGCATGAACCAATTTTAACAAAATTTGACAGGAACCTTCTTAGAACCTAGATCATTGACAAGGTGTACACCAAACCCACAGCTTTCAGTTTAAAATGGCCGCGCTCATCGGAGTCCTTCAACACAAGGATTGCTAAATGCAGTCCCTAGTGACAATATCACAATCAAGCAGACATTTTTGAAAACAGTTCACTTCAGTCATTATTTTGCTAGAGAACAAACAAAAACTGCCTTCCAGTGCCAATAAACTGGCTTTTACAAAGCTAGGTTCAGAAAGTGACCCCATTCCCCTTCCCATAGGCCAGCCCCAAAAACAAACTTGCTCAGGTTCCAAATTACAAAGAAAATTTAGAATATAGCTGTCCTTTTTTTGTTCAAGCGAATGTTTGCAAATTGTCTAGTTGTAAACAATATTCAAGTATTGTATACTAGTTACTTGTCTGAAATCGTTTGTTCATTGAAAGTGGGTCAGGGGATGAGTTGGGGAGGGGGAGTCGGGATTGCTGACACTTGAGGAAGTATTGTGTTCGAATCCTCACCCCTTTACAAAAGACAATTTGAAAGTGAAGTGATTCACTTGGAAGTGCTACTATCATTGAGGGCTACAATGGGCTCTCTCCAATGCCAAAGATTTCAACCTGGCTCAAGCAGCGCAATGAAAGTCTTGTATGGCTGAGTGTATGATGTATACCTTGTCTGTGACCTAAGTAGAACAATAAATGCAAATGGTTTTTCAATCTGGCTGTTCCAAGATGGCAGCCACCCAAAAATTTGTATGGCTGTTTGTTCCACAATAACTACCAAATGTGTTAACCAGTATTAACAAAATTTGGTATGGTTATTCTTTTAACCTTGGCAGAACAATGTATGTATAAAGTTTTTCATTATGGTTATCCATTTTTATATGATGACTGCTTAATGGTTTGTGTTTAGTTGCTCATCTCAAGAGATTTGAATTTATAGTTCTGAGCACTTGATCAAGTAGCTATGGCACATTTTTTTTAAATATAAAAATATATTGTGATACTTATGTCTTAAACCACACAAATCATAGCTATTCTCTATAAATATAATGTTGTAACTTACTTTTGAATAATATTAATTTGTTTTCGGTCTAACTTGATCACCAATGGAAAATACCAACTTTAAATCCAAGGCGAAATTATAGTAAATATTTTAACTTATCCAAAGAGGAATCTTAAGACTGTATTAACAAGCAGAACATGGAGAGAGCCAGGTCTAATGTTCACAGAACTACTAGTGAGACTGTAGTAACGATAATAACATGGAGGGAGGTCTACTGTTCACAGAACTACTAGTAAGACTGTAGTAACAAGAAGAACATAGTACTATAAGAACATAGAGGGAAAGAGGTCAAAAAACTACTAGTTTGGAGTTAGTTAAGTGAATTTAGAATATTGGTGATGAAACAAAGCAAAGATTGTAAAATAATCTGCTGAATGCATGGAAAATATTTCACAAAGGTACATTAAAAGCATTAGGAAAGTGAGTGAGGTTCTATTCCTTTGGTATTATTAAAAGTGACTAAAAGGGCCAAATTAGATTACAACTCCAATGTTGTAAGTAAAGGCACTCCCCCTTAGGAGGCTTATTTTCTCATTCTGTACAATCCAAATTCTCGATAAGCCAAGGTGGGTTTGGTGCCATTCACCTTGAACTATCAAGGCTCTATAGGATTTGTATTTAAAGTCATAACTTAATATGAACATTCTAAACCAAGCAATTAATAAATATTTATTATATGTTCAATAGTTTTGAAATGTGGTTTTTAATCATTTCCTAAGAAAAAATAATTTGGTAACCAAGCAGGGTGTACAATATAGCTTAGTGCTCATTTGAACTATTTATCAGCAACATACACTAATTTAAAGATATAAGATGAGGTGGGGAAATTTTAAAAAAATACCAAAGTTGCCCATTTTCACAATACAAAAATTCCCTGTTTTTTCCAGGTTAGCCAGTAGGAATTCCCCAATCTTTTTTTTCCCAGACAAAGCATAAAAGAATGAAAATTAGTTTCTCGTAAGAGTGACAAATGTAGTCATATAACTGGTACAGTATTTAAAACAGAATGTTTTGGTCCTAACACAGAAATACATTCAGTGGTTATGCCACCCAATAATTCAGGTGTTCAAATCAATGTGTTCAGTACACTTCAGTGGTTGACTGGTCTAAGGCAGCGATTTCCAAACTCTGGTATGTACAATTATTCCAGGTGGAACGCCTTGGGAAGCCAAACAAAACAAGCAAGTCAAAGTTGTAAAAAGATAAAGCTTCATTAAATATCATGAATATTTTATGGGCAAGTCCAAACAAAAGTAAAACATATTTAAACAGTGGTTGGAGGGGTTGCAATGCTGATTCAAGCTCAGACAGCTGGTGCAGTCTGTGTTGTTATCCCCAAGCATAATTAAAATGTACCGAAATAATAAATATTCTGGATTATCTTGGTGGTACTCCCAATTACAGAAATTGTTTGGGTAGTAAGCCATTCAAAAAGTTTGGGAACCGCTGGTCTAAGACCTCACTCTAGAGTTAGACTGACCTGCTGAAGATGGATAGAGAAAGGTCCAAATATAGGTCGGGTCTATTAAGGGTGGTTTTCCCTAAATGGTTTCCTACTCTCCTTCCATAAAAATGTGGGTAAATTATATCTAAAATGATTCCTTCCTCATCCCTACCCCAATGGATAATTATCATATATATGTGTTTAATCTGAACAGATAGTCAGACGCAGTGCTTAGTTCTTAAGTACACTTTTTTTTTCTGCCCAAAGTCAGTTAATAATCCAAATTCACAAGGAATCCGACCAAAAGTGTTAGCTAATATTATTGTTTTCAACAAACCTTTGACAAAATCCACTTTAGGGACCATTCCAATAATTTGTAATTGTGAAAGTTCGTGACGAAGTTTTCCTGCCAAACATTTCAAAATGCTTTCAATCTCATTATCTTCTTTTGAGTTTTGAGCTAGCCAATAGACACTCAGGTGGCTGAAGTCTGCAGATACCTTAACCTAGAACAAAAGATTAAAAATAAATATGTGATTTGAAGGCAGTCTGTGAATGATGCTGTGGATTAAATCTAGTAAAAGCTTATAAAGCACTAATTAAAATAAGAAAAAAAGATTGTCGGTGGATTATAATTGTTGCGAGAATGTGGTTAAATTAAAATGGAGGGGACGTTTCTGCTTCTCTTGATTCAAAATGGTGTTGTAGAGTATATTCATGTTCCGCCAAATAGACATATCATCACAACAAAAGATAAATGTTTAATATGCCAATTAAATGCCAATATTTAATTTTGAATATTTCTTGAAATAATTTTTAATTTATAATTATATAGGCTTACAGGATGTCAATCAAATTATGTAAACCATATTTTATAACCTATATATAATAATTTTTAGCACCATATCTTACTACTCATTTGGGTTTCACACTTATATACTAATTATAATGATGGTTTTATGGATGAGGAAGGCTATATTTATAGGAAGTCAATGTACCCACATTTGCTTGGAGGGAAAATGGAAAACCATTTTGGGAAAATCGTCCTCAGTACACCTGACCAAGATTCAAACTTTGATTTCCCTGTCATTGGCAGTCTATTCTATTGAAAAAGTGATGTCTTAGACCATGCAGCAATCAAAGCAGGTTGTATAAATATTCATAACCAAAAAGTGGTAAAAAAAAGTTATTATTTTCATTCAGTCTTTAATATTTTATCCTTTCTGATCTATGTCATGACTGGAGAGAAGAATATAAATTTAAGCTAATTTTGAGTTAGATATAAAAAAAAAAATTACTCTTACCTGCACAGTAAACATGGCTCACAAAAATTCATGATCTGAAAGCTCATTTTATGACTTCCATGAACATAATCTAATTTCATGACTTTCATGACTGGTAGACCCCCTCATGATATAAGCAAATTTGACTATATAGAATTGTTTGGAATAGTGCTGACTAAAAAAATCATACAAAACAAATAAGTTAAAAAAAAAGCGTCTGAGAATTGAATTGTTTCTCATCATAAAAAAAAAATTTCACTAATATTTTACTAATACAAAGAGTGAGATTATAATATATATTTTAACAGCACTTTATAAACAGTGATATAGTCAACCTAACAATGTAGATGGTCGGGAAGCCAAGTAATTTGAGGTGATTTTGAACAAAAACTTAACATGGACACCTCATATTGAGAGCATATGTGAAAAGTTTTTTTTAGCACCGCGTCTTACTACCTGTTCAGGTTATAGTTTTGATAGTTACTCTAATGAGGTAGGGATGAGGAAGGAAGCATTTTAAAGGTAATCTACTCGCATTTGTGTAGAAATAAAGTGGAAAAACCATCCTCAGTAGACCCGACTGAGATTCAAATCCTGACCTCCCTGTCATCAGCAGTCTAGTCTAATACGAGTGATGCCTTAGACCATGCGGCCTCTGAAGCAAGTAGCTTAGCTGTAGACTGTAGTCTGTAGTCAGGAGGCTAAAGAAAATCACTCATGCTATAACAGTAAAGATTTCTTATTCTTACCATACACTATTAGAGACGCACTTACGATATGGACTAGGATATGGGGAAACTCATACATATGAAATCTCTAGCTTGTCTTGATCGAACAAAAGGCTATTCAAATTATAGTAGATCCAAACAAGAGAGATAGTTGCAGAAAAGAGTTCAAAGGACTTAAGATGCTAGCACTGATGCTACTGTACATCTTAAAAGTGGCTGTATGCCCATCATGCATGTACAGTAAAAATTAAATTAATTGGGGAATCAGCATAACTCCCACACACAACAAGCTACAAATACCACAATGCCTGCACATCACCTGACCATCTACAAGAAAAAGCCCTCATCTATGGGAGCCAGATTATTTAACAATATGCTGGAAGAAGCGACGAGGAACAACAAACCCAATACTAGAAAATGACTTGCTGCTTGGCTATGAGACAAACCCTTCTATACAATAGATTAGTTCATAAATAGAAGGAAGTCACCTATTTGTAATAAATAACCAAACTATTCCTTGTATAAAATTACTGTAAAGATACGTTATGTAATTTGATACAATTCCAAGTCTCAATGACGTGATTGAGGCGAAGGATAGAGTAGAGAGGATCTAATAAGAGGGCAGCAGGGAGACTTGTACTATAGGTTTGTACTGTATGGATTGATGAATACATTACCACAGAAAAGTTGTTTCTCATAAAAGGTGGATACCAGATCGCAACTAGGTTGATCAGGTTATAAAGGTATCATTCATCATATGCAAAAATGCTCATGATAGATATTAAATAAATGTTGATATCACCATGTGAAGAAAATTAATCTTTATGTTTTACTGGAGAAATCTTTGATTTATT
>CABFOV010006731.1:0-28095 GCA_902141375.1 Timema poppense | reverse complement strand
TCTGAATGATAGGCTACATAATGCGACAGGAGGGTGAAGAATCAAGAGAGTAAAGGGCAAAGTTCAAAGGCATAATGATGGAGTGTTGACTTCCGTAGAACCACATTTCAAAGCCTGCCACTCGGCTCACTCCTGTTGCCAATCCATTTTATGATCCCCCCACCCCCTACACGGGGGTTAGTCTTAATATAGATGTATCTTTCGTTACACCGGTTTTAGTAATAAACGCGTACGAATTGGTGTTTTGATATGATACGATATGTTGTTAAGAGGGCTGCATGGTAGAGCAATGAGAAGTGTTGCCGACGTTAAGAAACCCCAAATTATTTATGAAGTAGTTTGATATTTTTTTAATATTGTTTTCACTAAAATGTAGGTGAAAGTTAAAAAAATATATATATTTTTTATGTGAAATAACTTAAACAAAACCCCTTTAAAACAATCCCCCATTATCTTGTGTTGTGACCCTATCGAAATATGACTTTATTTGCTAGAGAAAGGAAATATATAGGTTTCTAACCTTTTGCTTTAATCTCAGAAATACAATACTTCGCGTACCGGTATATCGTTGTTGAATTTTATTTTAAAACAGCGTATAGCATGAATGGGTAGTAAGACACGGTGATAAATAAATAATATATTTGAAAACTTTAAACTCAAGATTTAAACTTTTTAAATTTGGGATCTCTAAACGTCTGCTACACGTCTCAATGCTGTACAAAAGTCCTCTTAAGTGATAACATTTTGCAAACTATCCTGGTTGAAAAAGTCTGTGAAACTTAATAAGGGAAACATTTGAGTAAGGGAATTATTTTTAAACAAACTTTTCAATATGAGTAAATTTAAACTTTTTTTTTTTATTTTTACTTTATCGCTAACTTACAGGAAGAGAAAGTATAGTCATCGTCAAAAAAATCGAAATCAAAATTTTGAAGAATCTTGAAGTTTCATGATACCCCCGAATCCAAAAAAAGTGGTTTTTGACTTTCGGTCCGTCTTTCTGTCTGTACCTCCAACTAGAGCCTAAACTATTTTACCGATCGGGCTAAAACTTGGTATCTAGGGTTTTCATAGGGTTGCCCCAAGGTATTTTTGGAATTGGATATTTAACCCTAAAATTGAGGGTAGTTTACTGAAGGGCAAAAAGAGAAAAAGTCGATTTTCTCGAAATCGGCTTTAACGATTTTGATCAAATTTCATTTATAAGCATTTATAAATATTCCAAACAAAATGGCTTCTCTCAATATTTCAGCAAAATGACTTTAAGGGCTCCGGTCCGATGCGTAAATTTTTTTTTAATGATATCTCCTAAACTATTTAAGATATTAAATTACTTATCGTTACACGTAGATCTATTTATAATACTAATATTTTATAAGAAGCATACTTTTATAAAACCAATAACTTTCAAGCTATACGTATATATTTATATTTTTTAACTTTTCGAACACAAAAGGTAAAAATATTGAGGCCTCAAAAGAAAATCTAACCTGAAATGTTGATGGATGTCGACGTCTCAAGACCCCCCGAACCCTAAAAGGTGGTATTTGCAATTATGTCTGTCTGTGTGTCTGTTTATACTTAAAATTAAGAGTAGTTTAAGAAAGGGCGAAAAGAGAAAAAATAGATTTTCTCAAAATCTACTTGAACGATTTTGATTAAAATTTGTATATAGGTGTTGATTAAGATTATAAATAAACTGGCGATTTTCATTTTACCATGAAAATGAATTTTAAGGTACTTTACAGAAGCAGAAACTTCCGTATCTCCACAACTATTTGAGATACTAAATAACTTATCATTGCAAAATTGTAGTACTATTAAAATAAAATAAACTTTTATATGAAATATATTTTTATAAATCCAACAGTTTGAGATATTGGCAAATATATTAATACAATTTTGTGAACTTTAGTTGTAAAGAGATACTTAAGTTTTAACGCAATAATTCTCCAATGCCATAGAGTAATTAAATATAAGTCCCTCAAAGTTTATGTTGTTTTTCCTTAAACCACTTAGGAGATATGTTTGAACAACAATGATCTATATCCATTTTAGACTCAATAGTCAATATTTACATTTTTTATTGGTCAAAATTTATAAATTAGGAATGTAATAGTAATGCGATGGCATGAAGATTTGCAACACCTAATAAAATGTCAAAAAATGTAACCAGAAGTTGAAATTTTAATACAAAGTGTTGACCCTTGTGGACCCAACATTGATCTTTTTTATCGTTCCAAACATACAAATGAGGACCTTAATTCTTTAAAAACAAAAATATAAAATTTAAACCCAAACTAATTTTTTTTTTTACTTAAGTATAGTGCAATTTATGCTTGGGTTTACTAGTGTATATTATTTCGTTTCACCTATATTACGAGTTTTGAGTAAATATCTCCATTTTAAAACAATAGAGCGAGAAAGTCCGTGCAGAGTTCCGTACCATTTATTTTTAGATAAAGTATTTAGTGTCAACATATTTAATAGGGGGTTATAGCATTATATTAGAACGGCACAATTTTTTGCACTGTGTATTAATACTATCTTTCTAGGTAATACATATGTTAATTGCGCTAATGGAATAGAAATAAAACCATTTAAAGGATATGTACCTTCATTTGCGTAGGTAGGAAACAATTCCGGTAAGAAAACCCCCTCAATACATTCGAACTAGATTTGATTCTCAACTTGCCACTCACGGTTTGTTAAAAAAAATCTATATTTTAAATGTAATTTAATATGCTAATAAAATTGAAAATAAATTTGTAGGTGTTCCTGACTGAAAAAGCTTGTTTGCAGATCTCTTGTCTACAAAGTACTGCCTTTTTCAACATACGTATAATATTTTTAAGTACCAAGAAATACGACTATAAAACTGTCTGAGCAAAGGATTTCCACAGGCTAACAGTTTATTACTAAGGTGCCAGCACTAGTGTTATCCAGTGGACGTCAATCAATTCAAGATGTCTGCACTAGGACACGCCAGTAGCAGTCAATCCCTTCTTAAGGTGCTTTATCTAGGGCTTTTCAGTATGCGTCAGTCCCTTCTTAAAGTGTGTGAACTAGGGTTATTCAGTGGTCGCTGGTCCCGTCATAAGATGCCTACGCTAGATCACTTCAATGGCGAGTTGGTTCCGTCTAAATGTGCATCTATATAAAACCTCTATTAATGTGTGCAGTTCGATAAAGTGCTTGACCAAGCGCTTTTCAGTAGCCTAACCTATTGGTCTCCTCTTCGCACTAAACAGACAATTATAACGTTCAGAAAATATAATAAAAACAGTAAGGCGAACTTAAATGGCAATACCAATTCTTTTAGACTTCATTTGGGGTATAAATAGTTTCCTCCTGGATATGTACTCTGTCCTATACTTCATTCACGGTAGGAGTTTACCTCTGAAAGGTATTTTTTCCTACCAATATCCTACTATATAATAGATTTCTGGTAGGTAAAAAGGCCTTTCAGAGGTAAACTCCTACCGTGAACGAACTTTAGGTGTCTACTACCAGACCAGGTTATTCACGCCCCGGCGCTGCAGTCGACTTTAATACCACTTGCCCATGAATACGACCAGGGTACTTTTAACTAAAATATTTAAACTAATGCAAACACAGTGGAAATGTGATGGTGAATTATTGAAATTTGATCATTAATAAACTTGTACAAAACATTTCCAATGTTACCGAACAAAACATTACACTAATCCATTTAATCCAAAACGTAATTAACCCCCTCTCACTCACCCGTATTACAATTATAGCGATTAATAATTGTCCACAAACATTCCAACAGGAAATAAAGGTTTTGTTTCCAAGAGTCCTTCAGTCAATTAAATTATTAAAGCAACAATGGTGTTCCAATGACGACTCGTCCAACATTTTTATCGGAGAATAAATACACCCGACAAAATTAATAATGGTTATCGACCTGAGAATCGATGATACAACAATTTCTTGGATGAGCAATGTCTAGGAAAATAAAACACGTTGATTTTAATCGTCTTATTAAGGTTCATTCGACGCGTAATATTTTCTGGGGTTTTTTTCCTTAATAAAATTACAAGAGATAAGTCTTGTAATTCTAAGCTAATAATTATGACAAGAATTAGAGGCTTTTTGGGGGGAAAGGGACTAGTATTTCGAGATTGTTAGTTTAGAAATATATATATGATACAACCTCTAATATAGGCCACACATATGTTTTTTTTAATAACGAACCGTTTCGGGACTTGATCGTGTAAGAGCATCACCCCGCGGATTAAGATTCTGGTGGGAAGAATCTTTTAGACAATATAAACATATCTTTTGCAGTCAATGTTGATAAAATGTTTACTACTTTATCTTAAGTATCGCATCTTACTACTCGTTCGGGTTATATGCTTATGTACCCATTATTATGCCGATGGTTTTAGGGATTAGGAAGGTTATATTAATATGAAGTGTACCCGCATTTGCATGGAGGGAGAGAGTAAAAAAATGGAAAAACCTCCCTCAACAGCCTACACCCGATCGAGATTAGAACCTCGATCTCCCCGTCATCGGCAGTCTAGTTTACTCCAAGAGTAGTCCGTTAGACCATGCGGCCACCGAAGCAGGTTACTATTTCATTAATGTTATTTTATAGTTACTGTATCTTAAATGCTCTTGTATTTTTTAAGATATACCCAAATCCAATTATCATATCAAAAGTTGGTGACCTGGCGGTCTAGGGGTAAGGTGTCAGACTTCTATGCTGGCGGCCGGGGTTCAATCCTCGGTCCCGGCATAGATTTGTCTGATTACCAAACCCTTCCTTCACCTCTGACAAGACATCTTGTGAATGTGGGGAATGCCAGGCCTCCACCGTGGTTCGGATTCCACGTTAAACTGTAGGTCCTTCATTTCATCTCACAATCACCCTACCATTACACATTAGCGTAAGTGCGTACAACCCGAACGGGTAGTAAGACGCGGTGCTAATAATAATAATAATAATATCAAAAGTTATCAAATAATTACGGTAAAATAGCCACCAGATTTTCTACTTGAGAAATCAAAGTGATTTTATGATGCTTGCCTACTTAGTGAAAGTTAAAAGTAAATTTGAAACTTTTTTTTTTATAAAAATGTGAGAAATATCTCAAATATAATTACCAGTTTAGTTGATAATATACTTTAAATAGAGTTGACTGCAATAAGTGTTATTTTTTTATTATTTCAACACAAAATATTTCGAAAGAAATCAAATTGAAAAATAAAAACAAAGATGGTAACAACATAAACCTGTTGTATGATAGAGTAGAGAAACTAGTTTCAGAATTTTAGAAATTCCGGATTATTTAAGACGCTGTGTGATATTTTTAATAGTTTTTTCAACAAAATTTAGGCAAAAATGATCACCAAATTTATGATCAGTTAAAAAAATTATCCTCTTAAGTTTGAAATTTAAAAAAATCTAATACACTTTGTTTTGTTAGGGTCACGACTTAAATTTTTTAAATAATGTGGGACTTTTTTATAAGGTTTTATGTAAGTTATCATACATTCATCTTTTTAAACACTTTGAATTAAAAAGTTAAACTTTTGAAATGTTCTGAACATTCGCCTACATTTTATTGAAAACAATTTTATAAGATATTAAAACTTGTCATAAATAATCCTGGATTATTATAGGTCGGCAACGTTTCTCGGTTATTTCCCTTATACGCTAACACTTCTAAGTAACATTGAAATATTGAGATTTCCAAAGTTCAGATAGCGCCTCAAAATCTAAAAATACCAAGCCAGCGCCGTAAATATTAGCTGTAAACATGTACATAGAGGAGAAAGAAAGTTTTTAGGACGATAGTACTGCTAACAAAAATTATTTTAAGTTTCACCCTTCTATCAGTTGTTGAGTAGTGAGTGAACTACAAACGTAAAAAATAGGCATATAGAGTACAATTCTCATAACCAAACATTTATCTGACAAATAGAAAAAAATATTTTAGGTGTTTTCACGCATTAATACGTCAGGTCATGTGAACCACAGCTGTCATTTTGATAGATATTATTTATACTTCAATAACACTAATAATATGGTAAAATGTTATCAATTTTGAACCAGTTTTTTTTTCTAAAGGTTTCTTCCTACCAAAATTTTACTATAATAAATATAAAGACTTACCTACATGTACTTAGTTTAAAAGTTTAAATTTTTCACTCTGAAAAGTCCAAAAATCCACACATTTTGGTTGATCACTTAGAACTAAATGTCCGAAAAACAGAAGGTAGCTAGTATAGGAGTGTAGAATGAATCTTGGTGAATCGAATGATGTAATTTAGTAGTAGGGGGCACACCCCAAATTGACTTGTAATTTATATTTGCTTCCATCCCTTTTTGTTATCCTACTGCCGCAAAGTTCGACCCATTAACGTTATAAGCCCTCTAGGTTTCTAGAGTTTATCAATTTCCTCTCAACTATTCTAGCATCATAAACTGGGACAGTCGACTTAACCCTCCCTGAGGTCAAAATATTTTCTAGTTGTTTTGCAGAAAAAAAAACCTCTTATACAAATAATATATTCGGGAGTATCACCGGAATAGAACCAAGATCCTCTAGACATTAAATCGACCCCACTGAAACTTATATTAAGATAGTAAATACACATTATAAAATCTAAATTGCTCATGCCAAAGTAAAAAGTACCCATTGATCTTCTTATTAATGGACATTTGGAGCAGCTTTTATAAAATATAAACTTTTTTTTGTGGTCAGCATTGATAACATTTTAATATATTATTAGTGATATTGTATAAATATTGATAATATCTCTCAAAACTGATGGATGCATATCACAAAACTTGACGTATGAATAAATGAAAGTAGATGTAGTAACGTTTATGTTAGAAATGTTCTATCTTAGAGAAAATTAAGGCATTTTAAAGGTCCCTTCAAGATAATTACCTTTAATTAGAGATGCAAACGTACAAGACTCTAGCGAGCAGGTGAATCAGGATAATTGTCACTTACCTGAAATCAAACAAAACCAATATATTATCAGCAATGAAACTAAAATAAACAGCGTAAGAACCCGTCTCATCCCCCCGATAGCAAGTAGCTTACGTAGGTAATAAGAGCTTGAGCCTGACATCGCACCGTGGTGCTGTTTTCTGTCATCTACTTTAGAAAAACAGTGGAATTTAAATCAGTAAAAACCATTTCAGTATATTAGAAAAAATATAGTAAAATTGAAAAATAATTATTTTAAAAAGAAAAAAAAACTATCCCTGATCAAAATATCGGTGTTGTCGGGTACAAAATTAACAGAATTGCACTTTGAGATTATTATTTTTTGCACCGTATCCGACTATCCATTCGGGTTGTGTGGATATCTACTAAATACACCTATGTATTGAAGGTATTGGGGTTAAGTGCTAACCTCAGGACCCTATTTTCGTTGGTTCAAACCCAGATGGGGTCGACGGATTTTTAATGAGTGATAAAAATTTGTAACATAACTTCGTTCAAAGGAGAAATATAGCCTTTGGTCCCATGTCGATTGTGGCATGTAAAATAACCCTAGAAAGTATGTGAAAATAACTTTCCTGGCGTAATAGGTGGGCCTTTTCGCTCTCGCTCACAGAAATACTCGTATGCTGATATAAGCAGTCGGTTGGGGAAAAAAAAGCACGTTAAATATCTCAAATAAATATTAGAAATATGAAAGGTTGAATTTAGAGTAAGTGTATCCACATCTGCGTGGAGGGTGAATGTAAAACAATTGATTAAAAACCACCCTCAGTTCACTCAACCAGTATTTTAACCTTTATATCCCTATCATCGCCAGTCTAGTTTATTGAGAGAGTGACGTCTTTGAATATGGGCCACCGAAGCGGGTGATTTCTGCTCCGAGCTTAATTGTGTTATCTAATGTCACAGTTATTGTGTACGTAATGGGTTCTTAAGTGCATTCACGAGTTCCGTGTGCTTATATTTCAGGTTACAGCTTATAAGAGAATTGGTGGCCGGGCGATTTAAGGCAGTATTAGACATGGATTGCACTTGAACATCGTTGATGGGAGGTCAGAGATTAGAATCCGTTCAAATGCCAGGGAGAGGGGATTTTTTCGCTTTGGATGTTCCTATTCACGGTAAGGTTCCACCAATTTGACGGGAAATATCACAGTGCGGTATTTCTTATGGGAATGGCAGTCCTGAACCTTTAAAAACCAATAAAATCATATCCGAAAATGTTCTTTTGCGACCCTATTTTAAATTGAATAAAAGAGCAATACAATTTCATTATTCATCAAACTTACTTGTGTTTAAAACAGGATGATCTAAGGGGCATTAACATATTTGAATCAGTGTGCTTAATTCTTCAGTTCACTTTTTCATCCATACAAAGACCTACTTATTAAATATCTCAAATTAAAAAATATTATAGTATTTTTACTATATTTTTAAAAACTCCCTGCGTTTTTCCAGGTCCTTAGAATCCCTGTAAATCCCTTGATGCTGATGCATCCCCTATAAACTACCTTCCTCGTCCTTAACAATAAAATTAAGACGTTAGTAAAATATTTTTAAATGGGGTTTTTTCAATAAAAATAAAACTTACCTGTGCAATCAATCCAATGTTCCCGAGATAATATAAGTGCATTCATAAATCGAGTTGCCACAGACGCCCGCGCACTGCGACGTATTCATTAGACAAGATTGAGTCATTAAATTTTCACTCATGATGCAACTGAATAATTGAAGGTGGCGCTCTAATTGCAGTAAAAGGACATTCCCCTCACCTCCGCGGGTTTGGGCTACCAAGGGGAGGAGGGTGGAGTTCATTAGGTTACGTGGTTAGCGGTAACAATGCTTTGCATATCATGTGTGATGAAAGGGGTGTATGTGGGGAGGAGGCGGGTGTATAGATCGAGCGGTGAGATGAAACATTCATGTTAATCCGCCAGTGCATTCCTCGGGCTAGCTTCCGTTTTGTGAAGTGGAGATAAGCCCGTTTTAAATCATAGAAACATAAAATTGACACGGGTGTCAGAAATTTGTGAAATGTTTATACATATTGATATGATTCGAATCTCACTACGCGACCCAGCTTTTAACATTTAACTACACTGACAAAATAGGAATGATGAAAGTAGAATGTATATTAAGTGTACCACCATTTGCGTGGAGGGAGATTGGGAAACCGTTTAGACGATATTATCCATCGTACCCTCGGCGGAATTCGAGCTCCGACCTTCTTGTCATCAGCAAACCAAACTAGAGTCCATTCGCCATATGAGTGGTGGTAAGTGACAGCTAGAAAAAGATGTAAATACGGTTAAAAAGAAAAACATAATTAAAAATAAATAGTTTGTTGTTATAGCTTTGACTCCATAAAGTGACACGAAATCCACACATCTTCGTGTAAATCATATGATTTAGCAAATATATATATATATATATATGAGAGTATATCTGGTAATTTGCTAGCGGTCACTTACCACCACTCTTATGGCGAATGGACTATATATAGGCTTGATTAGTGTACGTGCCTACCGGTGCAGGCACTAGTTATTTTGTTTGTTACCACTTGTCACTAACCGATCGGGTTACAACTTATTTATCAAATCCGGATAGGACCAACTAGCATAGCCTAATGAAATATGACGCAACGCCCAGTTTAGTTTTTTTTTTAAACATTGCATCTTACTATATGTTCAGGTTATGCGCATGTGTGATAATTACATTACTGGGGTAGGAATGTGTAAGGAAGCGTTTTAGAGGTACTTAACGCGCATTTGCGTGGAAGGAGAGTGAGAAACCATTTAGGGAAAAACCACCCTTAGTAGACCCGACCGAGATTTGAGCCCCAATATCCCTGTCATTAGCAGGCCGGTCTAACACGAAAGTGACACCTTAGACCGTTCGACCACTGAAGCAGATCACAGTTCAGTTAATTAAAGACTCAGATAAACCAATTATTATTTACAATCCGTAAAGGAATCGAACCCAGTGACTCTTAACTAAGTAAATAGACGATCTACCGACTGAGCCATGGTGTCGGGCATCATTATAACTAGAACTAATGACCGCCATAAACTTAGTGAACAACGACCATCAGTACGCCCGTGCGAGTATAATTTAATGACAAGCTATGCACGCGAGGGAAATAAAGTAACACCTGCGTTACACAGTTCAAATTAGCATTCTGCGAGTTTTACGTTGAAACACCAGCACAGACATGATACATGGGAAATATGTCACGAGTAACTTTATCCAGGTCATTCCATATATTGGGTAGTGTCAGTGAACCCCACGTCGACCTGGGTGGTCTTAGGGTTAAGTGCTCGCCTTAGCATCCAATTTTCGTGGGTTCAAATCCAGCCGGAGTTGACAGGTTTTTTTTGCGATAAAAATCCGTTGCACAGTTTCCTTCAAAGGGGGGGGAAATAAAACTGTCGGCTCCGTGTCAATTGTGGCATGTAAAAGAACCCTGGAAGGTGTGTGAAAATACCTTTCCTGGCAGAATTGGTAGGCCCTTTCACTCTCGCTCATAGAAATTCTCGTGTGCTGATAATCAGTCGTTTCAAAAATTGCACGTTAAATAGCTCATATAAATAAAAACAAGGAGTTGAAAATTGATGTCAAACTATTCTAATGAAGCCAGAAGATTTTTCAAAGTGTACGTAACAATTTGACCCGAAAGTGTGAAATGTGTATGTAAATGGAAAGATACATTTCGAAAAGTTTTTATTGTTTTGTTGTGATAAGGTAGTACATTTTTACAATAATATAAACTCAAATAGCATTTAATTTTACTATACTAATTTATTTTATTACCAAAAAACCAAATTGTCAGTATATCTTTGTGATTTTTTTATGAACTTTTTTAATCATTTTAATGAGTGCTAAATATCCTAAAGTTCTGAACCTTGTTTTTTCTAACAACCCGTTTAGTAGGAATCTGGTAAGATAAAAGACCTTCCTGATGGTTATTCGTAGAAAAAAAAATCGAGATGTAGTCGCTTGTCTTAGTATAAATACCACTAGATGCTTATGATTTTCTTACTACCGAAAGGTAGATTTTCATGGTTAATTAAAGGTAATTTATGTAAAGCCGTTCGGGCAAACCAAAGGACCACTTTACACAGAAGCCTATCGTCGGACAACAGTGTAAAGAAGTTACTTCTACTCTCAGTATAAGCGATTTGGTATCATACAAGTTTCTAAGTATAATATATTTAATTCCAGTTAGATTCAATCAAGAGAACCCTTGAACCCTTTTCCAAAATAAGTATTCATTAATCATCAATTAAAAATGGCTAGTAATATGCATACTCCAAAATATTACATTGTATTTAAGTATAAAAATTAATTTAAATTTTACAGATTAAAAACCATATCTAATTTTATCAATAACACCAAACCCGCACCGGTGGGTAAGGAGACATAGTCATAAGTCTTCTTGACCGGTGTACTGTTGACGAAGAGTTTCGAATCCCGGTCCGATGATGCCAAAGTTTTTTTTTCCCCTAAATGTTTTCTGACTCTTTCTCGACGCAAATGTGGGGCACACCTTTTCTAAACTCATGATCCTCCCCGTGGTGTAAATATTAAGATGGTTCGGACGGGAAGAAAGGTGCGAAGCACTATTCTAAAAAAACAAACACGCCAAGACCAAAATAATTTTGGGTAGGAGAAACCGGGTCAACATTCCTCGTACCACGTGCTCAACTTAAACATAACCTCGTTCTTTCACCACTCTTTTCTCTTATATCACAACGATCGCGTTTTCTTGCAATAATAATAATTATTATTATTATTATGACAATTGTAGTATTTAGAGCGGAAGAAAAAATTATCAGTTGAAATCATTTTCAGTGGACTTCAAAGAGAGGAGATAAGAGAGCAAAGGAGTAAATGGAAGTAAAAGCTACGTAAATCATTTAAAATCTTCGGTAGTCGAATGGTTTGAGTCTAAGGCATAACGATCGCAATAAACTGGACTGCCGGTGAGGAGATCGTTGTTCGAATTCAACTAGGTTGAAATGAGGTTTTTTCAATAAATGGTTTTCCACTCCTCCTCTAAACAAATGCGGGTAAACTTCCTCGAAATTCAACCATCCTAATCTCGAGTATTTTAGCGTAACTAGCACAAATGTATTTATATATCTCAAACTGTTATCAAGACTCGCTGCTAAAAAAAAATATTATTACTACTAATGGCCATGCCCAAATTTCGCGTGTATGAAAAACCCGCCCACTGCTAGTTTCTGCAAGGCAAGAGTTGCAGGACGGTCAGTGTAGCGACCCAATAACGTATTCATGGCGGCAGGTTAGAGAACCCAACATCGGCGCGACCTTGCCCCGGGTCGATAACTTGGTATCGATTAGTTCTGTCAGAAGAGGCTCGACAGCGAGCAACAATGGAAACTGACGATGGTTATCATCCGGTGATCCCAACTTAACTTCCGCTAGACACATTCAGTCCATCACTTTCCGAATGAATGTTTTCAAATGCTCGAGCATCGGCACTCGCTAAAAATTGAAAATGTATCGATTTAAAATATTTGTATGTGTGTTACAGCTGTAAATAGTCACATGACCTAGAATAGTGTTGCGTCGAATCTACTATATTTAACAAATAAGAATCTAAAATTTTACCAATGAATTTCGAATCTTTAAAAAAAATTATGGGCATAAGAGGAAATAAGTAGTAGAAATAATTATAAATACTAGTATTTCTGTTAATAGGCTATGTGCGCCAGTACTGGTGGCGTGACTCGTGATGACTTCGCAAGTTCTTGCAGGATATATCCGGGCGACATCATGTTTACCGCGTTCAAATACTCGAAAATCCTAAAGCATAACTCACCGTTTCTCGTAAACTAATTGGACAATCACAGTAGTTTTTTTCACAATTCGTCATAAAAAAACCTTAAAAGACATGAGGATATTATTAAAATTCCCATATTCTAATTGGTTTACTGTGAAAAAATTCTTTTCTATTGAAATAACTATAATGAAGTTTTTATTGCAGACATATTTTCACTATGTGAAAAAGTTTTTTCTTAATTGAAATAGATGGGTAGTATAAGAATAGGAAATGATTATCGTGAACTGAATTTTATCTTGATATAAGATTCATTCCTCAAACAACAATACTTCTTACAGTTTGATGTGTTTAGTTACGAGCTCTTCACGCACGTCAGGTTTTCGATAAACTGAAGATTGCCAAATAGACTGGTCCATCATTCAGTTGGGTCACTGTGCTTGAAGGGAGGCTGAACATTATAATAGTGATTTAATAATGGAAGTTATAATAAAAGTTGGTTTGTCTAATATAACGCACTACATCCCGTTAAACTTTTTTGGTTATTTTTTTAATTGAGGATATTTAATGTGCACTTTATGAACACACTTATGATATCAGCACACGACTTATAGAATAACTTAATACAGTACTATGAAATTCTCAACATCCTGTATCTAGACTGACAATTCACCAAATATTAATATATATCCTGTATCTAGACTGACAATTCACCAAATATTAATATATATATATATATATATATACATGTCAGGATTCTAACCCGGGACCCTTAACACGGCAGGTTGACGTATTAATGACCGAGCTAAATAATTACACTGGTCAACATATTGATACTTTTTTTCTATATCTGGTTTGTAAATGGAAGGATATAACTAATTTCCGGGTGCTAAATTCAGTTGAAAAATGATATTTTCTCTATTACGTCACATTTGCAAAATACACAGCAGTAATACAAAGACAATAAAAAAAACTTTTATACAAAGTCAAAATATGTCTGCATTAAAAACCTATGATATTTATTTAATTAGAAAACAAATTTATCAAAGCAAACTAATTGGAGTATAGGAATTTTAATAATATCCCCGTGTCTTTTAAGGTTTTAATTACGAATTCTGAAAAAACTACTGTGATTGTCCAAGTAGTTTACGATAAACGGTGAGTTATGTTTCAGGATTTACTAGTATTTGGTTGCGGTAAACATGATGCTGCCCGGATTTATCCATTTACTAGTATTTGATCGCGGTAAACATGATGCCGCCCGGATTTATCCTGTAATAGTAGACCTCGCTCCTTTCACTCTTTAAAATTTCTCTTCAAGTTGAAATATCTGCTATAATTTCTCCTTATAAAGTAAGTAGATACTTTTCCTTGGTGATCAAGTTGAACATAAAACTAAATATTAATACTATATTTTAAAAGTATTAACAAAATGAAGGGGTAGGCCATGTAAGACGAGGTTAAATGTTTTAGATGAACATGTGAAAAAAGAAAGAGTTTTAAGAATAAAACAGCACGTATTACCCGCTGTATGAATGTTGTAGAAGCGAAAGGAATCTGCAAGGATAGGGAAGTGTGTAGAAAGTTAGTGATGATGAATAAAATACAAAGTTTTTGAGTTGAGTGTTTAACTAATAATTGTCTTGAGTCTGGTTATCAAGTTGTCCGATAATTATATTAGGGGTTGAGCAGTATTAAGGCGGCTGCCTCTATCAGCGAGAAAATATCAATCGTCTATGTCGTTTGTCATTTTCTGGAACTACTATATTCTGTCAAAGCTTATCCTCCCTTCCACCCTTCACTTATAACCAACCACCCGTTTTCATGTAAATAATAAAAAAGGGTAAAGAAAACTACGAAACTTCTTATACCAAGGTAAAGAGGAAATCTAGTTGCTAGGTCTCAAATATCTTAAAATGTTCTGGTGTGAACCCATCAAAAAACTTATTTTATTTGCTGCAGGAAGGCTAATTATATAAAGCACCGTTTCATCAACCTAGTTTAGTGCTTAAAATGCTTAAAAAGTCGTTTAAAATGAGATGACCCATTTTAACACATTTTTTTCTATTAAAAACCTCAAACTATACGGCTGTTAAGGTAAAATAGCCTTGTTGGAATCTTTCGACTTTATTTTAACTTGAACCGTATTTTGAAATAACGCATCGTAGAATTAAATGTTGCGTTAGATCTGAACGTCTGCGTAGTAATTTCTCGCTTCCCAAGGCAGACCCTTTAAAACTACAAAACAAATTCTAACTAAACAATTTTTAAAAACCAGTAAAATCTCTGATAACCGAAATAAAGGGGGCTGAACCAGTTTCGGATAAGCCAATTTTCGGATATGAAATTAATACGAGTTCCGGATATGTAAGGTTTTAATGTAACAACATACTTTTTCGAATACCAAATCTCTTTAAAAATTCGATGATTCGAGGGTCCTAGTACAGTTCAGATCTAGTAAAGTTTTACAAAACTGTAAAAGATTGACCTATTAGGTGAAGAAAGGCAAAGAAAAATAATAAGAAAGAAAATTAGGCTTCAATTACATATTGAGCATAAAATAACGTATTCATATTCTTTAGGCATCAGAAGAGGCACGAATGGTGTGCCTGACTATTGACGCCGCATGTCTAAATACGAACATGAGTGAAGTATAATTCCCCCCACTTAATTTTTAAAACATATTTCCCTTTAGTAGACCTACAAATGCCAGGCAGTTCCTTTAATTTCCGCTCCTCGTCCCTTTTAAATTAGGCCCTTAAAAAGTTTCAATTTTTTTAATTACAGCGCTCTACGCGTTGCCCTGTAACTCGAACTTCTGATATAGCACATGAAGTCTAGTAATTAGAAGTGGGTACTAATGTAATTTATTTACCTTAATTAACTTTAGCTTGATTTTAATAAAGGCATCTTTTAAAATGTTGAGAAAACTTGTGTGTCCCTATACACAAATAAACACTAGTGTTTGATTTCCCCTTGAAATAATTATTTACGACTAGAACACTAGGTTGAGTTGATCAACCAGTATAAATTTTATTACCATCATAAATAACATTAATAAAAACAAATAATGGGTACAAAATGGGGTGTGTTTATATGAAAAGTCAGGGAATAAAAAAAAACAGGTATGATATTCGACTTGTGCCAACTAGGACTCCTTTTCTAACTTCTGGGCCTAAGGCTACGCCCAGGCGAGCAATAAGTGTCAATAAGTGTCACTTGATGTGGGTGACAGATGACGCCGGAATGATGCACGCAGTGACCTTGTAAGGCTACGGCCAGGCGAGCAATAAGTGTCAATAAGTGTCACTTGATGTGGGTGACAGATGACGCCGGAATGATGCACGCAGTGACCTTGTAAGGCTACGGCCAGGCGAGCAATAAGTGTCAATAAGTGTCACTTGATGTGGGTGACAGATGACGCCGGAATGATGCACGCAGTGACCTTGTAAGGCTACGGCCAGGCGAGCAATAAGTGTCAATAAGTGTCACTTGATGTGGGTGACAGATGACGCCGGAATGATGCACGCAGTGACCTTGTAAGGCTACGGCCAGGCGAGCAATAAGTGTCAATAAGTGTCACTTGATGTGGGTGACAGATGACGCCGGAATGATGCACGCAGTGACCTTGTAAGGCTACGGCCAGGCGAGCAATAAGTGTCAATAAGTGTCACTTGATGTGGGTGACAGATGACGCCGGAATGATGCACGCAGTGACCTTGTAAGGCTACGGCCAGGCGAGCAATAAGTGTCAATAAGTGTCACTTGATGTGGGTGACAGATGACGCCGGAATGATGCACGCAGTGACCTTGTAAGGCTACGGCCAGGCGAGCAATAAGTGTCAATAAGTGTCACTTGATGTGGGTGACAGATGACGCCGGAATGATGCACGCAGTGACCTTGTAAGGCTACGGCCAGGCGAGCAATAAGTGTCAATAAGTGTCACTTGATGTGGGTGACAGATGACGCCGGAATGATGCACGCAGTGACCTTGTAAGGCTACGGCCAGGCGAGCAATAAGTGTCAATAAGTGTCACTTGATGTGGGTGACAGATGACGCCGGAATGATGCACGCAGTGACCTTGTAAGGCTACGGCCAGGCGAGCAATAAGTGTCAATAAGTGTCACTTGATGTGGGTGACAGATGACGCCGGAATGATGCACGCAGTGACCTTGTAAGGCTACGGCCAGGCGAGCAATAAGTGTCAATAAGTGTCACTTGATGTGGGTGACAGATGACGCCGGAATGATGCACGCAGTGACCTTGTAAGGCTACGGCCAGGCGAGCAATAAGTGTCAATAAGTGTCACTTGATGTGGGTGACAGATGACGCCGGAATGATGCACGCAGTGACCTTGTAAGGCTACGGCCAGGCGAGCAATAAGTGTCAATAAGTGTCACTTGATGTGGGTGACAGATGACGCCGGAATGATGCACGCAGTGACCTTGTAAGGCTACGGCCAGGCGAGCAATAAGTGTCAATAAGTGTCACTTGATGTGGGTGACAGATGACGCCGGAATGATGCACGCAGTGACCTTGTAAGGCTACGGCCAGGCGAGCAATAAGTGTCAATAAGTGTCACTTGATGTGGGTGACAGATGACGCCGGAATGATGCACGCAGTGACCTTGTAAGGCTACGGCCAGGCGAGCAATAAGTGTCAATAAGTGTCACTTGATGTGGGTGACAGATGAAGCCGGAATGATGCACGCAGTAACCTTGTAAGGCTACGCCCAGGCGAGCAATAAGTGTCAATAAGTGTCACTTGATGGGGGTGACAGATGACGCCGGAATGATGCACGCAGTGACCTTGTAAGGCTACGGCCAGGCGAGCAATAAGTGTCAATAAGTGTCACTTGATGTGGGTGACAGATGACGCCGGAATAATTCACTCGGATAATTAAACTGTAACGGGCCAGGCGGGGCAGTAAATGTTGCTCGGTAAGTAGTGGACGGACCGTCGTTAAGAACACGTTGCGATGTTCGAATCTAGGTCAGAGCCCATTTGAAGAATTACAAAAACTGCTGTACATCGGCTACATTGGGCTATATATGTAGCGGAATGATAACCTACTTGTAATTTATTGTGTTTCCATAAGTTTTTACGTATGAATGATAAGCGTGAGCGTATGTGTAAGCTTTTCTTTTGATCACTTTTTGTGATTTTGGTATTTTTATTTCAATAGTATTTCATAATTTATCATGTTGTAATAACTTTTTTTAGATAAACAATTCTAGCAAAAATAATTAATCAAAATTACGTTTTGCTTGAGTTACTTTAGGCGTCTTCAAGTCAAATCGAAATTAAAACGAAATTCAAATAAAGTTTTTTTGAATAATATTTTGACTTTAAAAAGTCTGAAGAAATTCAAGCGAAACGTCGTCTTTAAATTGGATCCACACAATATATATTATTCAAAGTTTTCACCATTATATGTTTCATATAAGTTTTTATTTTAGGTAAATGTTTCCCTTCAAAAGGTCAAGTTCTCCCAGCACCCCATTTTGCACTGTCGTTAACACCGAGATTATGGAAAGGCGGGAAGAGGGGGACGGTCACATCATTGACTTCCCCTTCCCCCTACTGATCATGGTGTGAGCAGCAATTAACAAGTTTGCACGTATTTACAGGTTAATTAGAGCGGTGTTGCCTATAGCTGTTCATTACGGGCCGGACGGAACAACAGCTTGAAAGGTGCAGGCTCGTCACACCGTCGTAAAAGACGAAGACGGGCCCGTTTCTGATGGGCGACGATCACACAAAGAGTTCCCGGACGTCATAACACTTTCGTTGTTCACTTGATATCCCATTTGTCACCTACCCGAATCAAATGAAATAATTATGTGCGATTTTAAATGAACACACTGTTTTGATGTGAACAATGAGTGTGCCAAAAACCATATAATGATTTGTGGTTTCATCCAAGCTCGCCAGGTGCTAAAACCGGGCCCGGTATCAGAAGCAAAGGCGCGGGCACCCTTTTCTTTGTACTACTCGACTTCACTGTTTGCGGTAATACATTTCTATAAAGGGAGGAGGAGGGGATTAGCAGAAGAAGAAAAAAGTGTCTTTGATCCCAGAGTCAAAGAAGCACCCGGGGAGTCTGCACCGGCAAATGTCTAGAAGATATTTGGAGTGGCTTAAGTCCGGAATTTTTTCAGAAACTAGACTTTTCCATGAGGAATTTGGAGTGGCCGTTCCCCAAAAACCGTTTGAAATTTGGGTGCTTCTAGAAGTTATTAAGCGTGTTTTTTGCCCGAAAAATTAAACACCCTTTGTGAGGTAATTGGAATGGTTCTCCTAAAAAAAAAACTTTGGAAATTGGATGATTCTGTAAGCTATTTAAGTATGTCCTCCATAGGGCAACTTTTGAATATTTAATGCCTCTATAAGATATTTGGAGTGGTCATCTCTTGGAAAATTCTTGGAAACTATATTCCCCTATAACTTATTTGAAGTGTCACTCCCCCATACAACTTTTAATATTTGAATGTATTTGTAGTAGTATTCACCAACCAATTTTTTTAAAAATATATTCCTCTTATAGAAGATATCTGAAGTAGTCCTACCCCTGCAATTTTTTTAAAAAAATTGGATGACTCCATAAGCTATTTAGAGTTTGATACAAAGTCATCTTCCATCTTTATTCTCGATAGTATCATAGGGAAGTGAAATACATATGTGGGGTGAAGAGGGGAGTTTATTGCACTCGGATAAAACGGGAGATTAAATTATTTCCAGCGGGAAAATGCGCCTCCTGTTCCGTCACCCATGCTCGGCTTAGGTTTGACCATCATTTTTAAACTGTGTTGACACTCTTACAAAACGAAATCAATGTATGCAAATTAATATATAACTAAACACTGAAATGTTAAGCACATGATTAAATACTTACTATTTAAATTGAGCTTCATCTACTACTCGACTATCGTTATGTGTCAAATTTAATTATAATAAACAATATTTTAACGCAGACTAGGGATTAAATTACATATTTAACATTTAAAAAAAATCAACAACCTGAGGGTTGATTTGATGGGATCTCTATCCATCAGGCGCTGTTTAGTACTGCCTGCACCATCTGGTAAAAATCCCGTATAATAAGAAATCAGAGAGCGTGGTGGTTCCCCGTTGCTTTCCACACTGAATTTCTATGAGTGAGCGCGAAAGGGTTTACCAATTTTGCCAGGAAACTAAGTGTGACATAACTTCCAGGGTTCTTTTACAGGCCACAATTGACATGGGACCGACGGCTTTACTTCCCCTAAGAAGGAAGTTGTGAGACGGATTTTTATCGCTCAAGGAAAATCCATCGACCTTATCTGGGTTTGAACTCACGAACATCGGGTCCTGAGGCAAGCCCTTTCTTTAACCCAAGACCACCCAGGTCAACATATATAACAGAGGCATGGATAAACTCAGATATGTCAGCATAAAAAATGTGATTTTTTTTTAAATCCTCTATCTTTATCTAGAAGCACTTAATGGATTGTATAAACTATAATAATTAGTGGTATATTATGACAACAATAAAAACCTTTGCTTCGATTTCAACTTCGCTTCACATTAAAACAGTAACCTTCACACACTCCTTTTGTTTTCGAAACATTTATAAATTGCCACAAAGTAGTCATAATGAATTTAATGCCCTAACCGTAAAGTAGTTTAAATTGTATTGAAATAGTGTTAATATGCTTATGTAAAAAGGAAAAAACATATTGTAGTATGGTTAATATAATATTATTGATTAAAATCTGGATTAATTATAGTTTATGATAAAACCGAATTACTTTTTATGCGTTTAATGAAATGTATAATCTAGACATAAGTTCTCATGAAGCAGGTAAAATTTATATTTATAAGCCTAATTAAATTATAAAAATTCCCTAATAATAGAGCACTGAGTAGCATTACAGACATTTAGAAATGCTGGAATATTTATGAAGTGGTTTAATATTATTTTTCTAAATGTACGGTAGGGGAAAGTTTCGACTAGTTAAATAGCTTAAATTTTAAGATTAAAGGGTTTAAAAATTGTTGTGATATCTTATTTAAAACCCTATAAAACAATCACAAATTGTATATTTTTTAATGGTTGTAACCTTATCAAAACATGAGTCTATTTTATTTAGGAAGGATAAAGGGTTCTAGCCTTTTGCTTTAATCTAAGAAGCACACATTTTCGAATAAATCGTTAAATTAAAACAAAAATTAAACTCAAAATGTAAAGTTTTTAACTGGTCTGAAACCAGATGATAATTTTCACTTACATTTTGTTGAAAAAGATATTAAAATATATTAAACAACTTCTTAAATAATGCAGGATTTCTAAACGTTTTCAACGCGTAACAGTGCTCTTCCACGTAGCATCCTTAAGATGGGAGTTTAGAGGACGCGCTAAAAGGTCAGTGTTTTTGCAATTTTATATTTTGTTGGCTAAAATAAATCAAATATTGCTCCAGTAGAAACATAAAGTTTAAATTTCCTCACATGGTGATATCAACAGTTGTTGAATATCTGCCATGAGCATAGTGGCATTAGATTAAAAACTTTTTGAATGGAGAAAAAAAGTTATTATTGAATTCTAGGGCATCCTTGACAGATATTCAACAGTTGTTGATATTACTTCTTGAGGAAGTTTAAACTGTGTGTGTGTCTACTTCAGTAATATTTTATTTATTTTAGCCAAAAAAAAACGTTTTGCTATAAAAACTGCAAAAACACTGCCCTTAACTTGCGTTTAATACACTCCCACCTTAAGAAAGGCAAGGGAAAAAATTTATAGTAGCTTTGTAAGCGCCCTACACACTTCTATGTCAAACCCTAATGACAAAATAGTAATGCCACCTTTATTTTCACAAACTACAATTCATAGCCCCTCCTCCTCCCCCCTCCTCATTTTTATCTCCACAGCGAGAGATCATTAGCCACCGATGTCGCTGATGTTGTGGGATGGTCCGGTCTGACAACTTCCGCACCATTGAAAGCTTCATCATAATGCTGTATCACCAACACGCTTGAATTCTCGCTTGATTTATTTTGACACCGTGTCAAATGGACATCATACTAGGCAAACAGAACATCAGATAGGAGCGTAAAGGAACCAAATGAATCTATGTCAGATCTACTGAGAATTAAATATGAAACTGAAAAGCATGTGACAGCGCAGATTACATGAGTTTGACGGGACGTTTCAATGCCAAGGTGACTCTCTTTAATTAGCGCCGTCACGTCTTGCTGTCTTTTCAGGTTATACGCTTATGTACTAATTACGCTAATGAGTTAGGAATGAGGAAGGTCAAATTTAGAGTAAGAGTACACGCAATTGCGTGGAGTAAGTGTGTTAAATCATCTAGGAAAAAAGCCCTCAGTACACCTGACCTTAGTTCGAACTCCGATCTAACTGTCATTTGCAGTCTAGTATATTGCGAGAGTGACGGCTTGGACCATGCAGCCACCGAAACGGGTGATCTATGTTTTTAATTACATTAAAACACTCTTATGTGGGTGCATGTTCTAAACGCATTCTATGCGTTAAACTCGCAGTAGACTAGACTGCCAAAGAAAGGGAGATCAAGGTTCGAGTCTCGGTCGGATGTACTGGAGGTTTTTCCAAAATTGTTTTCCACCCTCCCCTCACACAAATGCAGGTACACTTCTTTAAGATATAACCTTACTAATCTCTAAAACCATCATCGTAATTAGTACACAAGCGTATAATACAATATACTAAAAAAAAGTTATTAAATAGGGTAGGGAAGGTAAAATTAAGAGGAAATTTACCCGAATTCGCGTAGAGGATGAGTGAGAAACCATTTACGAAAAAAACATTCTCGGTACACCCAACTTCCCTGTCACCTAACAACCGGACTAGTACAGGATGACGTTTAGGCTATGGTCACAGTAGCACCGAAATATAGTTCGGGCGTACTCGGCCGACTCCTCCGATATTCTCAATCTCATGATCCTCCATTAACTTGGTCATTGTATCTCCCTTATCTATGGTCATAGTACAACCGTTAAGTTCGGCCGAATACGTCCGACGTCGGACAGATTCAAATCGATTTGTTTTTTTCGGAGAACTGTCCGATTTTCAAGAGATCGTCTGTACTCTATCTTGAGAAAGGCATGGTAAAATGGTGGACTGTGATAAGTTAATAATTTTGGTATTTGAAAGAAAAAAAAAGAGTTTGTGGGATATAAGAAGCAATCTATATCATAATAGAGATAATTCTAGGAGTCTATGGCGTGAGGTTGCGACAAATTACAAGTATCTTAAAAAGGTGACCTAGCGGTCTAGGGGTAAGGTGTCAGACTTCTATGCTGGCGGCCGGGGTTCAATCCCAGGTCCCGGCACAGATTTATCTGATTACCAAACCCTTCCTTCACCTCTGACAAGACATCTTGTGAATGTGGGGAATGCCAGGTCTCCACCGTGGTTCGGATTCCACGTTAAACTGTAGGTCCTCCATTTCATCTCACAATCACCCTACCATTACACATTAGCGTAAGTGCGTATAACCCGAACGGGTAGTAAGACGCGGTGCTAATAATAATAATAATAATAATAATAATAATACAAGTATCTTTATTTTAAATTAAATTGTTATCAAAAATAAGCTATTAATTTGGTTGGCAAGAATATTTTAATTATTATAACATGATAGGGGCATTCGGAATAAACGATGATCATAATATTATAGTAATTTTGGCTAGTGTGTTTAAGAAAACACACCTTTCGGCTGAAAACGGCGTTATTCTGACCACAGCCGCCGGCCGACCACATTCCCCGCGCTCACCAATTTTTCAGGTGTCACCCCTCCTTCACCCTAAACATATTTCTTCGTCGGTAACCAGTCAAGAGTTTCTATATCCCACCAAAATATGAAATCGTAAAAACATGTAAACGGAGTTGTTAGAAGTTTTTAGTCAGACGGCTATTAGAGACTTAACATAATTTCGGTACAAACAATAAACCCCACCCTGTTACTTTACCATTTAATGTAAGGGAAAGATACCGATAGTCAAAAGGATAAATGCTATCCTCCCTTAGTTCAAGTTAGCGCTACCGAATGAGCTGAAGTGTCTTGACTAGTTGGCTTAGTCCCCTTTCACTAGGTATTATTATTATTATTATTATTATTATTATTATTATTAGCACCGCGTCTTACTACCTGTTCGGGTTATACGCACTTACGCTAATGTGTAATGGTAGTGTGATTGTGAGATGAAATGGAGGACCTACAGTTTAACGTGGAATCCGAACCACGGTGGAGGCCTGGCATTCCCCACTTTCAAAAGATGTCTTGTCAGAGGTGAAGGAAGGGTTTGGTAATTAGATAAATCTGTGCCGGGACCGAGGATTGAACCCCGGACCCCAGCACAGAAGTTCGACACCTTACCCCTAGACCGCTTTTCACTAGGTAAACTAGCAACCTGACACATGTTTGTTTATCGAGAGCAATAATTGCTTCAATAAACGCAAACAACTTTCAAATGTATATTAATGAGTTTATTTGTTGATTAAGAAAATTGCAGATTTAAATATAGTAGGATTGTGGCTAGAAGGAACTTATGGAAAATACCAACATCCATTTCTGCGGTCAACAGTGATAACATTTTAATTTATTATAAATATTGTTTAATAAGGTGTTTTTTTGCACTGCATCTTACTACCCGTTCGAGTTACACGCTTAATTACGTTAAAGGTCTTAAGGAATATTAAGGTTATATTTAAAGGAAGTGTACCCACATTTTCATGGAGGGAGACTGGAAAACCTTGTTGGAAAAACCACCCTCAGTACACCCGACCAAGATTCGAACCTCAATCTCTTCGTCATCGTCAGTTTAGTCTGCTGCGAGAATAGAATATTAGACCATACGGCCACCGAAGCAGGTTTTATAGGTATTGATAACATCTAAAGTGACAGCTGAATAAACCATGACTAGACGTATGAATATGTATGAAAATTGTTTTAGTAGCTTTTATAACAATCAAAAAAAGTTATTTCCAATATAAACCAGACTCTAAAAACACATAAGCTATTAGTCTATTTCGCGCATTGCGATTCAAACATCTGAGCCAGAGAGATAACTGAATTATTTATAGCACGCCAAGGTAGCAATTGATTTTTTTTTAAATATGTAACCTTAAATTGTCGCTTGTCTCATTCATGCTTAAACTAAAACATGTATATGTTAGGATGGGAGCGTAAGGAACACGATAAAAGATAAGTGCTTTTGCAGTTTTATTGCAAAACGATTTTTGTTTGGCCAAAATAAATAAAATATAGCTCCAGTAGAAACATAGAGTTTAATTTTCTTTTAGTGGTGATATCAACAGTTGTTACCTTTTAAGAGCATAGCAGCATTAAATGAAGATAAAAAGTTGTCATTGAATTCCAGAATATCCTTAACGAATATTCAAGAACTGTTGAGGTCACCATGTGAAGAAAATTATACTCTATGTTTCTACTTGAGATATATTTGATTTCTTTTGACCAAAAAAAAAGGTTTTGATGTAAAAACTGCAAAAACACTTACCTTAACTTGGGTCCCCTACACACCTACCTTAAACATATTATTTCTTGTAACAAAAAACCAAACAAAAACATTTTGAATATGTGTGTATATGTCAGAATATATAAAACGGTGATGGGTGGCAGTACAACTTGGAGTCTGTGAACGAATATCATCCTGCCACAAGCATGCGGAACAAGGCGTCAGTCACATCTTGTCTGGTTTGCCAGGTGACGGGGAAGCCAGGAGGGCCAGAATCTAAACAGGGAGTACTAAAGCGCATTCGCCCCATAAGGACCAACAGCTCTTAATTTTTGTGAAAGGTGGTGAGGGGCGATAAAACGGACCCATTACCACTTTAAATGAAAAACTAAAAATGGCTTTGTACCAAGTGATTAACTCAAAATAGTTTTATAAATCATAAAAATAATACAGCTTAATAATTAATGTAATGCTACAAACATGGATTTTCACTTTATTTATATTCTTAGCACAGCGTCTTGCAACCCATTCGGGTTTTACGCATATGTACTAAGTACTCTAATGGGTTCAGAATGAGGAAGATTGGATTTAAGGAAAGTGTACACACATTTCATGGAAGGAGAGTGGAAAACCAAAGAACAAGAAAATCCTCCGTACACCCGAACTGTATTCGAACCCCAATATCCCCGTCCTCAAGAGTCAACAACCTCAACAGTTTATTGCGAGAGTGACGCCTTAAAACATGCGTCCACCGAAGTGAGTTTCATTGGCGGCGGTGCTGTTTTCCGGTTAAATATATTATTATGACGTAACACACCCTAACATTTTCCCCGATACCCCAAACCCCGCCTTTTCACTAACGATGCCATTGGCCATAATACTAAATGGTTTCCCACTTTTGATCCACGCAAATGCGAGCAAATTTCCTTTAAAATTCTACCTTTCTCATCTCTTTAAGTATGCGGAAGGCCCGGCTGGTTAGTAAGACGCGGCCACAAAATTCTTATTTCTAATGGTTGAGATGAAAAATGAGCCTGCTGGGATCGAACTTTTGTCTTCTAGTAGCAGATCACAGAGTCGCAAAGAGGAGCAGCAAAAGTCTGAGTCTGAGAATCGGTACTCGATATTGTTGAGATACGATTGTGAGAATCGGTACTAGATATTGTTGAGATACGATTGTGAGAATCGGTACTCGATATTGTTGAGATACGGCACTAGATATTGACGAGATACGATTGTGAGAATCGGTACTCGATATTGATGAGATACGATTGTGAGAATCGGAACTAGATATTGTTGAGCTATGATTGTGACTATCGAGAGACACAAAAAGGATTGTTATTCCAACCAGGCCGCAAAGTTTGCCAATCATTCCTTCCAACAGAATGGCTACAAAATAAATAAACCGTCCGCACGATCACGGCATATTCATGTGACGCCGATACACCAGCTCTAGGTTACGTGACAGTACACCAACCCTTCCTCACTCCAACAAGAATTCCCTCCAGCTCGACTTCTGGAACTACTCAAGATACACACAGTAGTGAGGGTACGCAGACTAAAAGGTGTTAGTTTCATCTCGTCTGATTCGTCTGTGACGAGGGTTAGGGATGCGATTTCAGCCGGTTGTATCGAAATATTTTCCTACTCTCCATTCCCTATAAATGCGGATGCATTTAATCTAAATTGTAGTTTCCATATCACTCGTGCCAGTGGCCACACGGTCTAATGTCAAGCTCATTTCATCTGGTTTTCCCCGTTACGGGAAGATTGGTGTTCGAAGCCCGACCGGGTGTATGGAGAGTGTATTTTCCTTAGTGGTTTCCCACACTCCCATTACGCAAATCCTGATACATTTAATCTATACCCAATCAGCTTAGTTCAATGCGGATATCCCGAACTAGATATTTTGTTTATGAACACCAAAGTGTTGTTTTTTATTCTTTATATAAAGACCAACTGGCGGGAACATGGACTATTGAAACGTGAAATGTCAGAGAAGTGTGATAAAGAAAATGAACTGTTAAAAAAAAGGTTGGATCTTCTGTGTGAATGTGAAACCAAGCGGTGTTGATGAGTGATGGTATAGCCTAGCAATGTGGTCAGTTATGAATGAATGAGTAAGGGGAAGTCAGGGAGTAAGTTTAATCCCCAAGTCCAACGGTTAAACTGTTTGTGAGAATGTATGAGTTGGTGTCATCTAAACTTATATGGATACGTCTGAAAATAGTCACAGTTTCTTGCCTACCCCGTAAGGGAACAGCGTGATTGGTTTTGTATTTATATAAAACCGTGAAAATACATTCTAAAAATACGTATATTCTTCCTGTTAAAGATTTTAATTTATTAAAAATAAAATGTTACCTATGTTACCTGATCCTTTGTGTACATATTATAGAACTTTAACTATTATGCATGATCTGAACTCACGGGATGTTAAGTTAAACTTTTTGTTATGGTGACCATACGTAATTTTTTTTTTAGGACCAGTACTGTTCTTTGAGGCGATGTCCAGTGATGCTAAAGAACAGGCGTTAGTACACACATAAGTACTGGTTTTTAATCAATTAAACCTACTTCCAGAAGTACTTCTTGAGGTTAGAGAAATGATATTGAATTGGACAATGCTGGTGAAATAAACATCACCCTTGAGCATATTTTTTATAAGTTTTATTTACAATTTATTTTATCATCATGTATTACTACCCGTTAAGGTTGTAACGTTGCTTGAGATCAACGTTACAAGCAAGAAGCAAATATGAGTTAAATAACACCAAGTCTACAACCACGAAGA
>CABFOV010006730.1:0-32703 GCA_902141375.1 Timema poppense | reverse complement strand
ATATGGTGCAACAAATATCTAGGACAAGATAAAAGCAAGAATATCTAAGTATGTGGTAATAACAATACTCGCATGGACATGATGTGAAACTAAACGTGTGCAAAAACAGCTGGAGGTCGCAGAAATGAAAGTATTGAGAAAAATCACAACTATACAGAGAAATAAAGGAGAACATAAGAGAATCTTGTCAAATCAAACCCATCACTGAATGTATATCTTCACATACGAGAGAATGGAACCAACATATTGACAGGATGCAAGAAGATAGAATTGTCAAAATCGCAAGAGACGAAATACCTCCATGGAAGAGACCTTGAAAACCAATATGAATATGGAAGGAATAGGCCAAAGGCCTATGAAGAAGAAAGAAGAGAAAGGAAAATTATAAATCTCACGTACCTTTGGATGTACAGAACTCTTATTATATGTATGGATAAGTGTTTCTTTAAAATGTAATGATTTATCTATATTATATCTGTTGAGATTCTTGTTGGAAAAATTTTCTATAAATATAAACAAAAAACATATTATTTGGCTGTCAGCATTAATATAGTTTTACAGTTTTTATATTTATTATTATTATATGTGTTAATACTATTTATCAAATGTTAGAGCAACAAAACACATGGCTTAACACATGAAAATGTTTGTTAAATTGAGACTGTCAAAAAGGTTTTTTCTTGTCCGGATCTCATTATAAATTTTTATTGTCTATCAAAATAATAAGCTCAAAATAATGCTGATATTTGGAGGTATTATTTCCTAATATTTATCCATTTAAGCGTATAAATTTGATTGGGGGTTAGTAAATAACTGCTTTAGGAATGAAATACCGAGATAAAATTCTGCCTATTGTTTACTTTAAACGAGAATCGACGGTGGCTTGAAAACATATTTTATTCCAATTACTTGATATCACGTTGGGATTTGGGTTCGAAAAAGTGATTTTTTTCATCTGTTTTTTGTGGATAACGTGTAAAATATAGGACGACAGGAGCATATGAGAGATATAATTACTTTGTAGGCATTGAACCATGCTAGAATTTGGAGGTGAGTGTTTTTATTTTTATTTACTGAATATGTAGCATTATATACGTATATATGCCATGGGGTCATGTTTAAAAGAAAACAACCAAGCATAAAAAAATTAGGTAATGAAAACCTTATTTTGTTTATCGTGAAACGGCAATTATTGTTGCGGCTATTTGGTTAAAATAAATTGCCCAGTACATTCTATAAAGAACGTTTTGACAGCAATAAAAATTATAATATGGTTGTGGGCCACAGTATATTTAAATAATGTTAAACTATAAAGTAAGTCGGATATAGTTTTATATATTTAAATGATAACTTTTATGGGGTCCAGTAGATAAGCATTGAATGGTTCATTTTATCATTAAAATACTAGCTTTGTTACATATCTATTAAGGTCCCTCCTGTACATTTCGGTGTCGGGAAACATTAGATTTGGGCAAGCCAGTCACAAAATTGCAACCTATTTAAAATGGAGGCCTTTATGTTTGTAAAATTTGCAATATCTCATATTCTGGCTGTCCGATTATTTTTATTAATCATTCCGTATTTCAAATTATATCATATATTTTCTTATGTTTCAAGTCTTTAGAGCTATACTCAAAATTAAATAAATAATACTTCTAAGATTAATTAATGTCTAAGCCCAGATATATCGGCTCCCATTAATATAATATATATAAATTAATTTAATAAAAATAAAACTGCCTTCAATAAACCACTCTAAAAAGAATTAAATATATAATGTTTAATTGGCTGATAGAAACTTTAACCGTTGAGGAACAAAGAGATACACGGATGAAAGTTGCTAGGAACTACAGAATTCATAAACTCGTTGAAGCGTGAACATTCTTTTTTATATATTTTTAAATCTGTTAAAACTTGTTTAAATACCAATATTCGATATTATTTGCCTCTCATTTGGTGTTATAAATATTTTGTTATTATTAACAGTAGTGGAGATACCCATTTTCATATTTTGGTATGAAGGAATACACAGTCATTGGAATTTTCTCGAA
The DNA here is from genome assembly GCA_902141375.1 of Timema poppense. Classification (NCBI taxonomy): domain Eukaryota; kingdom Metazoa; phylum Arthropoda; class Insecta; order Phasmatodea; family Timematidae; genus Timema; species Timema poppense. The sequence goes on along the minus strand of CABFOV010006730.1, from coordinate 30,652 downwards.
GGTTATATTTAATACGTGTTTTCTGCTGAATTATACTGCAAAATGTGGGTGGAAATTAATTTGAAGACTATGTTTATATGGACAATACTAGAAGTAGAATCATTTCTTACTCGCGATTTTAAAACAAAAATTAACACGAGACTTGGTACAAATAACAAGATTTCCTGTCCAGTCAAAAATATACAATATAAAATTATATAATCAATGAATAATAGGTTAAACACAGTTTTGGTAACGGCATCCCAATTACTGAAAGTTTTGTGCCTGTTTTAATTGTTGAAGGCAGAATGAAGTTTAAAGAAAATAAAAAAAACTACTAACCAAGCCTTTTTAATAATTGTATTATTGAATGTTCATAACAAGTTACTGAGGGCGAAGTGTGATAAGACACATATTTTCAGGGTCATACCAAGGCAAAAGTGTTTTTGGGAATTCAATTTTCCCACTACGCCCACCGTATTTCTTCTGACTGTCTAGGCTAGTGTCTTGTTAGAGTAATATAAGATTCAAAGAACTTAGAAACCCTGATATGTTAAAAAATACTTTTAATTTCTTAGAGGAGGATTCAATTTTCTTAAAGTCTCTTTACCATCTCCTGTTATTGAACTGTATAACATAGGACACCCCTCAAAATAAGTGTCAGGGTACGACACTTATTTATCTGTATCATCCATATATAGCTTAGGTACTGTTCGAGGCTCGAGCGCTGATTGTGCAGGTAATAACTCTCCCTCCCCTAAGCAGATCGGCCGAGCCTGACAGGTAAGGGCTTTGAAAGGGATTAGAGGGTCTTGTCTGGAAGTGTTATGGACCCTCCCTGGTATTTAATGATTTCCCCTTTTGGGATTCCATATAATATACCTATTTAAAACCACTGATAAAGTGTTTTAAAAAAATTATCTTTGTACGCCCTTACCAATATGTCCTTGTGGTTGATTGTGGGTACGCAGGACTTCCTGGGGATCCTGTCGAAGGTGTCCCGAGGAAGCGTCCAGGAGAAGTTGCAGTGGATCTTTGGCCTGTACGACCTGAACGGGGACGGGCTCATCTCCAAGTCTGAGATGCTCGACGTGGTCACCTCTATCTACGATATGATGGGCCGCTCCACCGACCCGGTTGTCGAGGAGAACTCCGCCAAGGAACACGTCGAGAAGATCTTCCATGTGAGTCATAGGGCAACAGTTGGGTTTGGGCTTCCTTGAGCCGTGTCTTATCACACTTTGCTCGTGGTTGACTATCTTTTGGTATTTTTGAACAGTTTAAAAGATAGTCAAAAGTGGTTTCGTACTCATTCACCTCGCAAATGGGTTCCGTCACTTTGATAAGTTAATGTGAGAGGGTAGGAATTGAGAGATAAGAGCAATGTTTATGCAGTTTTCATAGCAAACCACTTTTCTCAGAAAAATAAATCAAATATTTCTCCAGTAAAAACATAGAGCTATATTTTCTACATAAGGTAATGTCAACAGATGTTGAATTTATGTCTTGACCATAGCGGCATTAGATGTGAATTTTTTTAAACGAGGAAAAAATATTGCCATCAAATTCCAGGTTACCATTGACCAATATTAGAGAGCTTTTTGTATCACCACGTGAAGAAAATTAAACTCTTTGTTTATACTTGCAAAATACTTTATTTATTTTGCTGAAATAAAATGTTTCGTTATAAAACCCACAAAAATACTGGCCTTAGCTCGCAATCGTTACCCTCTCACCCTCAGTCAAATATATCTATTGTCATATTAAAAAGATATATTCGATTGGCTGGTGTTTTAATATCGTATTCAACTGTTGGATATCAAAGTTATCGTGAACGGACTATGCCAGTCAAGGGCGTCGTTAGTGCTGAATATAGGGAAAACATGCCCCCCTCTATAATCTGATCAAGTGGATCACTATTAGTATCGTAAAATAAACCACAGATTATTTTGTTCAAAATAATTGATAATTCACGTTTGTAGCAATGCATAAATGATTAAGGTAACCTATTTTATAGGATTTATAGAATTAATTCCTTTATCATAATATTTGATATAGCTATTCATTTGGCGTGAAATATGTTTTTTTTCCTATTTAAATTCTGTTCCCCTCTACCTCCAATAATTAAGATATAACGACGCCTCTGAAACCAGTTCTGTATATTCTAAATAAAAGTATTAGAATTTTTATCTCAAAATATTTAGGTTCCGTTCATTTCACAATTGTAGACTCTTAGAACCAAGTTTTAAACATTAAGCTCCAACCTCATGTAATATCCTGAATAACATTAGCCTACGTAACTCTCAAACTGTAAGACCGCCCATGTGCTGAAATTGGTCGAGCATAAATTAATAATTGCTTTTAAGATTGTACATAAAAACATTAAACATGAAATTATGATTTTTTAGACAATTATTCAATGTTTTGAAACAAGAATCTAATTATTTTTAATATATCAAAAGGTTTTTAAAATTGACTAAACATTTTAAAGAGTAAACTTGTCAACTATTTTTAAATATGACTATAAGAAAAACTCCATGGCGTCAGTGAGTGGGCACCATTGGTTGGCACAGATAGGGCCGACTTCTGTGGGTTGAGGGTGTCTATGACCAAGGTCTGATCTTGTAGCTAATTAATAGTAATTGAGAACAACAGTTTCCGTCTCAAATAAATGGGATGCCAGGGACTACAAGTGTCCAATAGATTGTCGGTAAGAAACATACATTATCTTGATATAGACCTATTAAAATAATTGTTACATGGATTGTAGCTTTTTATCCAATTTTGTCGCTGCTAGACAGATTCCATTAGATAGGCTCTATTTTGTATTTAAGTACCCATAGGGCATTATTATACTGACTATTTTAAAGTTTAACTTGTGTGGTGGTATTACTGAAGGTGTCAAACTGTTTAAAAATGCTAATAATAATACTAATTTTCATCACCTATGGAATTAAAATGATAAAAATAAAAATCTTTAGTTACTAAATAATGGATAAAACTAAATTTATCAAACAAATATAACTGTCAAACCAGTAGAAAAATGAATAAGAAAACATTTAAAATATTTAAATATCTAAAACATCTTATTTCAAGAATTAAATCCTTAAAATAAAATCCAGATAGAAATGTAACACCACATAAAGCCGAATTAGAAGTATTAAAACATAACGTTCTTACAGGTATTTGAAATATTAAATTATCCATACAAAGAATACCTTGGCAATATTTTATATTAAGACCCGCTTCGGTAGCCGCGTGGTCTAACGTGATACTCTCGTGTTGGACTAGACTGCCGAAGACGGGAGATCAGGTTTTAAAACCAGTCGGTGCACTGAGGGTGATTTTTCTTAAATTGTTTTCCACTCTCGCTCCACGCAAATGAGGGTGTATTTTCTCTAACTTAAGCAATCCTAATCCCTAACCCATCACTGTAATTAGTACATAGGCGTATAACCCGAACGGGTAGTTAGACGCGATGCTAAAAACATTGAGGTTAAGGATATAAGAACCAGCCCTTTCTCCGCTTATTCTTACAGTCGACTGAGTTCACACCAATGTAACAATGGGCCTCTCCTTCAACAATACTAGATACCTCCTCATTTATTTGAGCTACTCTGTCCTCATGCGGTCACAGAATGGCCATTTGAAATATAATTTGGGTGAAGGTAGTAGGCAATAATAGGAAAATCTGAAGAAAGTTAGTGACGATGGTTTTTTGAGCTATACGAGTATGCACAGTTTCTTGCCTACCCCGTAAGGGAACGCCGTATGTATGTATCATGAGCTACCAATTCATTTGTAAATATTACCTCTGGCACTTGTATGATATTTTCTTTGAAGCTGTGTTTTTTTTTTATTTCTTCATCATCCAATTGTCAAAAGCGGTACAGTAGCCCCATGGCTTCTTTGGTGCTGACTGACAGCTCACAGCTGACTTCAGACAGCTTTAAAAAGTTACCAGATCAAATTACGTATCCCTACGTCGAACCAGATGATTTGCAAAAACATGTGTTCAGCAACTGTCACTTTTGACAGTCAAAATTTAGGTATATACCTAAATGTTGACTGTCAGAAGTAAGCTGTGAGCTGTCAGTCAGCACCAAAGAAACCATGGGGCTACTGTAGTTATTGTCGATTTCACGTGCATTACTGTTCCAGTTAATAATTTTGAAATCCTTCTACAGTTGAGAGTATTTAATACTTGTCCAAAACAATTTATGTTCTACTAGAATGCGGAGTAATAGGTAGATATTACCTGAGCTTTACTCCCGAATCGGAGCACTACATTTATTCATACATGGGTCGGAGCCATAGTTTATTCCTTCCATATTAGCAGTTTTGTCCTCTGACAACGATTGCACCATTCAATGTCATTCTCATATTTTCTTTTGGTTCTGCGTTCAACGTCATATACATGCTACTGCAAACCATTTCTTCCTTGTTCATGGCAGATATATCTTGAATGATACCCGGAAGATGATGTGGAGGTTTCCTCTACAGTAATTAAAGTCTTCCCACTTTCTACCTTGTAGGGTCAATATGTTTTGTACGTACAGCACATCTCAGATGTTACACCCCTCCCCAACCCTCCCCCCTTTATCCTTCTACTACACGACCAGTTAATATAATAAAAGGGAGTGGGTGACTCTAAGGAACAAGTGACAAGGGAAATTATTAGCAATATTTAAAAGCAACAATATGAGCTGTTTATTCAAAACAATAACAAGAGCGCAGAAAACAGTAAATGGCCTCATTATATCATAATGAGTTATGTTGAAAACCAATCTTAATGACAACAGCATTATATCATTAAAGTTGCGCAGGTATATTTACTAGAAAGAAACAAACTTGAAATCCAATCACTATTTGATGGTTCAGTCTATATGAGACACAACATTACGGATTGAATTTAATACAATAGAATATAAGGATGTAAGGGCCTGATGGGCACCTTGAAACTGTTACGAACGTTTCTTTGTATACAAAGAATGAAGCTTTAATTACGTTACTTCAACCAGTATATCTTTTACAACGGAGTTTACATAACGCGAGAATTTGGCTAACAGACTTTAGTCAAACTTCCCTGAAACTATCTAATCCTGACTCAGAATTAGGAACCTAAACAATATTTCCATCAATAAACCATAATGTAAATGTCCTCTTAGGACCAACTTTGGAAAAAGATAATTAAATGTGCAATGGTTAATTAAAGTCATCATTAATACAAAAAAAATAATAATAGTTACTTTACTTTACAATAATTCAATATGCAAACAATATAAGAAATGTTACCTCGACTGTTTAGAAAATATAAATACAATTATCCACAATTTCAAACACATTAAATTTAACTCGTTCAAACTTTAAAACACTTATTAATTGTGGCAATATACGTGAATGAATATTCCCAAACGACTCTAGCGCCCAAGTGGCGACATACAAAATATAGAGTTTTACTTTATGTAGAATGATAATATTAAGACAGACTTAGAAAAAGAATATTAAAGTTTTATATACAAAAAACTAAGAGTTGAAAATAAATCAGAGTTCATTATACGAATCACCGTAATTAACGATTCTGATACAATATACATGTTTATCCTGCCATTTCCCAGGTCCAAGACAATGGTCCATCGTCGATCGTAGTTATCATGATAGTCAATGTTGGCATACTTGCGCAGCCTTATTATATAGTAGGGTTTCGTTGCAAGGGAGGGAAGGTGGGAGAACAAAACACACGCTTGGTGACGTCACCGATGTCTTCAAAAGGTCACGTACACCTTTGTTGATACTGCTCCATCGGAATTTTAGCCTATGTCTTCAATCATCCTATGTTTTAAGGTAGTTCATCATCCTACCATCAGAGGCCAGGTGAATAGTTATTCTCTAGTTGTCTTCAAAGTTGCACGGATCATTACTCGTCAGTAGAATCGGAGTGCCGGGACGTCTTGTTGACACATCGTATCTCGCTTGACCCATTCGCCAGGTGTAGGCCAGCCTTGCAGGTTACTAGTGTAAGTAGATTCAATAGGTAAGTACATGAACAGACTAGCAATGATGAATTGGATTATGTAGTGAAAATATATTATCCAGCATTGTTTTATCATGTCTTATTAACCTGCGTGAACTACAACAGAGAAGAACTTATGTAGTGAAAATATATTATTCAGCATTGTTTTATCATGTCTTATTAACCTGCGTGAACTACAACAGAGAAGAACACCATTGTAGGGATCCCAATAGTGTCGTAATTATTGCAGCGGGTAGTATGATTTACTGAGAGATGTGCGTTAACGTCAGCATGAGGCGGGTCCTATTATAACACTATGCAATGTAATGTTACACAGAAAACCAAATTTTCTTAATAAAAACACCAGGGAATATGAGTATCACGTTTCCAGGCAAAGTCCTCTGTGTAGATATCAAATAAAGCTTCTCACAGATTCTCAGACTTGGTCGACCAACCAAATACAAAAATAAAGACAAAGAGTTGCCTGAGAGGATGACAGTTTCGCTGAAACAGCCTCTTTCTGTCACTGTATCCTTTCACGCGTTTAATTTTAAATATGCCTTTTAATTAGAGTAATTATTGATTTGTATTGATACATATGTAAAGTATAAGATCAAATTAAATAATTGTTTTCAACTTTACCTGTGTATTTCTATTTTCTAAAGAAACACTTTTTTATTTACTGATATAAATATGAAACACCAAAAAAAAACTACAATTTCCTCTTTTATTTTGAAATTTCAATTACTATTCTAACTTCTACCTTCTCTTAAAGGAAAAATAACGTGTCGATTAGTTAAAATTATTAATTAAAACCCGTTGTTTAATTATTATTTTTTAGTTTAAAAGTTTTGCGCACCATTTGAATGGTTCCTTTACAATGTCAACAAATTATTTCAGCTTCCTATCTCATTTAGAAGTAGGGCCTTATTAATAATATTCTGGACAGATATACATATATGCACACATACATACATGAGGTGACCTGGTGTTCTAGGGTTAAAGTTTCAGACCTTGTGTTGGGGGTCCGGGGTTCATTCCTCGGTCCCGCACAGATTTATATGGTTACCAGACCCTTCCTTCACCTCTGACAAGACGTATATTAATCACAACTAGCGATCACATCGTGGTTCGGATTCCACGCTAAACTGTAGGTCCTCCATTTCATCTCACAATCACCCTACCGTTACACATTTGTATAAGTGCGTATAGCCCGAACGGGTAGTAAGACGCGGTGCTAATAATAATAATAATAATAATAATACATACATACATACAAATATATATAAATAACATTATTAATGTAAGAATAAGGCTCTTGGAGCTGACGTAAATGAACGATAATTCCTCTAAACGTTATACATTTTACAAAATCGTAATTATAATCTCACATATATAATGTATATATTTACTAAAGAAAAATAGTTACTTTTCTATGAGTCTACTATATTTGAGCAATAGACTCCAAACAATTCATTCCAATCAACTCTTCAAAATCCAATGCGACTTTCCTTCGGGTGAAGGCTAGACATTTCTGCCATTGACTCTAGACTCCCGACAAACAACAATTATCCCATTAAAATGTGTCTTCAGCTGAGTTGTCGCGATTGACTTGGTTACGTCCTGGTATCGAGTGTTATCGACCAAATGGTTTTGACCAAGGTGGAGTGTGAAAAAGATTTCGAGTTGTTTTTCTTAAACAAATATCTTAGCCATCATTTTTGTCAGTTTGTTTTTTAACCTTGACCATTCTATAAAATCAAAAGTTTAAAAAAATATCCATTCTTTTGTTGTGTTACGTCACGAGTTCTGAACTATTTCATATGTTCGTTTCAAACTCCCACTCGTATTAATGCACAGTCTTTGTTGGAAGGGGGATGGGAGATGACGTCAGAGGGTAGGCAGGTGTAGCACTGATTCCTTTTGTCATGTGATCCTCAATTGTGAAACAATGATTTATAGTTCAGAGCCGTAACCTTTCTCTCACAGGCCTCTTTCACATCATTACGGTTATGTGTCAGGGAGGTAGTTGTTGTTGATGATGATGATGATGATGATGATAATGGCAGTCGTAAAACACTAGATCGTACTGAGGAAAAAATTGACCACCATCAGTCACACATCATTTTGCGTCCTCATCGGGACATTGATTAACCATGGAATTGACAAGGTCCGGTTATTTATAGCCTCCACCTCTTTCAATGACCAGTCTGTGAACACTTCAGAGAGGAGAGAGAAAGTCTGAGCTGGATGTAAAATAGAACTCATCTCGCTAGAGTTGTATTCTATTTATGTATTGTAGTTGCACAGGCAGTGTATATGGGATAATCTATAACCGTGCTCAGGGTGTTGATTGGCAAACCCAATGAGAAGAGAACATTGGGAAGACCTAGACACAGATGAGAGGATAACATTTAAATAGATGTGAAAGAGTTAGGTGTAAAGAGGTGGATTAGATAGGACTAGCTCAAGATAGGAATAGGATGTTAGGAGGTGGACTAGAGAGGACTAGCTCAAGGTAGGGATATGGTGTAATGTAGGGGGACTAGAGAGGACTAGCTCAAGGTAGGGATATGATGTAATGAGGTGGACTAGATAGGACTAGCTCAAGGTAGGGATAGGGAGGGTGTGATGAGGTGGACTGGATATAACTAACTCAAAATAAGGATAGGGAGAGAGTGATGAGGTGGACTGGATAGACTAGCTCAAAATAAAGATAGATTACGTTTTTTTTGTAAGTGCCGCAATGAACTTTTGAGTTCCTATCAACATAGATTAAGTAAGCAAGCTTAAGAGAGACGGTTGAGGAGGTTGTCTTATGAGAGGAAGTGTAGTCGCATTATTATTGCAAACCACAATGATAAATCAAATAGGGTGAAACCACTTTTAGGGCATCGTGCTATAATTTAAACTCCAACCTCACGGTCACCCTAAAACCATATAATCTGAGACTTGCGCCTTTGCCCGCGTTCCCGCTGTTGCAGGTTTTAATTGTTAACGTTTAACATCAGGACTACAAACGACTTAATCCATAAACTTATAAATTATTAGGGTATATAATATGTAATGCATCAGCATTGGAAATGGCATCAGGGAAATATCTTCTCTAAGGCACCAGAACAAAACTGGAAGCCTGATCGTTTATGTAAGAATCATGTGCGCTACCGTTGAGCTGACTCTTCCGGAAAGATTATCATCACTACAACTAGTAAAAACAGCTTTCAAATTCAAACTGTATACACATTTTAGTAATTAATTCATATATATATATATATATATATATATATATAGTTATCTCCAGGATCAGTTCTAATGACTAAATTAAATTCAATTAAGCGAGAAATGACAGCCAAAACACGATAATCGTACCGCAACGGAAAATCTTAAGATCGAATAAATCGGGCATGTAAGACCTGCGGGCCGCAGGCGACATGATCAATATTAATGTGCGGCAGTGGATCTTTTGATGAACCAACATAAAGGATGGGCCGAAACAACCATACGATTAGTAACTTGAAAATTAAAATTTTAATTGACATTAAATATTGACTATCTAAATAAAAGCAGATTACATACTATACTTCTACACGGTTTGAAGATGTCACTGAGGTGAGCTCCACCAGACGTCAGTCAAACCTCAGCACGTTGTCCATCACTTTCATCAACATTGATCGTCACCCGATACAATGCGGCCCAATTCATATTTTTTATAAATTTGATAAAAATACGCCATTTAGGATTATGAGATATCAAAATTGGTTTTTATTTGGGGGAGTATAGCAAGCGAAGTCGATCCCCAATAGTCGTTACATTAGCACACCAAATAGGTGCACTGTTGGGCAGAACATTAGTGTGTGAACAGCTGTTTTCTCTTATTAAAAGAACAAACATCCGAGACATAACGGCTTACAAACGATCATCTGTCAGGAATAATGAAAGTGACTTAAACACAAGATGTAAAGTCTAACACTCTAAACCTTCATTGTATTTTATTAATAAAATACGGTATCCAAAACAAGAGTAGCCGTCAACACTATTCACTAATTACACTTATTAATTAATTCTGAATAAAGAAACTAAACGTGGAGACGGTAACTATTCCATATCGTGTCCGAGGGAACATAAGCCTTCAAATTGTAATTTAGAAAGTGTGTGGTCCATAATGAGACAAAGGAGGCGGTTGTTCTCCTCAACAGACTAATTATTAACTCACGATGGGAATGTCTTGATCACAAAGTCTAAATGAAAATACATAAATAATGTCTTCCTGAACCCCGGTCCACCTCCACAAAGATCGATACCTCATTCTAGACTGTTTCCAGAGGTTGTGGTGACCGATGTTCGAGTTTAAAAATGTCCTCTTGTTTTGTAGCACTTTCGGCCACTTTCAGTTGACTGGTTGGCCACAAAATATGAACCGGTTGTTTGTTTCACAGACAGGAGATAGTTATTAGATAAGTAACTACTCCAAACATTCAAAATAAATAAACAGTAACAAATAAAATATACAGCAACGTCTTCTTTTATTATTTTGGCTAGTGGTAAAAACAAATATAAGTGGCCGTCATACGGTGTGACGTGCATGGATTGTCAGAATAAAGCCACGCGTGTTGCCATGACAACGTCACGAGCCACTGTAGTAGTTGTTGCCATGACGACCTGTGGAGAGGAAGAAGGCTGTGTTTTCTCTAAGAGCGTTAAGAAGTACCTCGTACCTGGTGCTGTGATCCCCACTTCATATGAAAACACCCCCTCCCCATTACAACCCCTGGCCCCTTAAAACCCACTCTTATAAGCCTCCCCGTCTCTCCTTGGTTCGTCACCGACTGATAATATGGCAACAAATCTTCATATAACGGGCCTTTATGAAAATACAAATAACTTTTTGCAGAAAAAATGGATAAAATTTTACTATATTACTTGTTGATCAAATTAAATCTTCTTTGATATTATTTTATTCCCTTCTTATTTGAAACTTAGTCTTCTATGACGACATGTGTTGGTGTTGTATGTTACACCATCTTCAGGTCTTAAATATAATGACAATGAAGTATTTTGAATACATATTACCGTAAGGTTTGTGTGTAACATATAATACAGAAACATGTCATAGAAGACTAAGACTCAAATAGGGAGAAGGGAATAAAAGAATATCAAAGAAGATTTAATTTGATCATTTATTACTCTATGTCAAATAAATATGAACAATATTAAAGATATATTGCTATTATTACTAATAAGTAAGCTATCAGACCAGAGTGACATATTCAGATCACATGACTTGACGTATGAATACGTGAGGATGGATCTAGTAACTTTTCTATCGATCAGATAAGGTCCCTTCTATGAAAATTGTAATGTACAGATCTAGATAGCCTCGGCCCGGGTCAACATCGTCGAGGCGTTATGATACGAGTCTCAGCTACGGCTTCCTTTTTTGGTAGAAACTTGATAGTCTTCACGTGGGATGAATGTATGTGGTGGGGAGTTATTCGGAGTTCACTATTATAGCTGAACTATCAGCCGTTATTGACCCAGTTCATATTAAACGCTTTTAAAAATATCCAATTTTCAAATAATTTGCCAAAGGCTAGTTGTTTTAGCTTTTACTTGATGGTAAATTAATATTTTTGAGTCTGGTTGTTGAGTTCATTTATTAAGTAACACACTTATTGCAATATTACATACTGACCCGCATCGGGGGGCATGCGGTCTAAATTTCAGGCTTATTTAATCTGGTTTCCCTGTGTTGAGGCGATTAGAGTTTTAACACTGTCCAGGTGTTCTGAAAGTGGGTTTTCCCTTAACGGTTTCCCACTCTCCCACCACACAAATACGGGTACTTTCCTTTAACTCTATCTTCTTCACCCTTTATCCCATTAGTGCAGTTAGAATCTCATAGCACGGATGGGGAGTAGAACGCGGAGAAAAAAAATGCATAGAATCATGCAGTCCCCGTCTTTTAGCAGATATTAATGGTTACCCTTGTTCTCCGAAAATTATAGTATAATTGGGAAATATTACGCAAATAGGCTGGGGTTCTTGACACTTTTACATTTTCATGTCATAACAAATCAATTCTTTTCCAACCCACTTTAGTGGCCACATGATCTAAGGCGCTATTCTCTCAATAAGCTAGAACGCCGATGACGGGGAGATCGTGGTTCGATTGCGTGGGCTGTATTGAGGGTGGTATTTCCTAAATGGTTGTCTCTCTCTCTCTCCCTCCCTTTCTCTCTTTCTCCACTCAATGTAGGTACACTTCCCCTAAATTCATCTTTCCCCGTCCCTAACTAATTAGCGTAGTCAGTACATAGGCGTATAACCCAAATGGGTTTCAGGACATGGTGCTAAATAAAATTCTTATCACACTACACGAATAAAAAGTTTTTAATAATATAAATATTAATATGTATATAGTTATAAATTTAAAACCAAACTTTCCTAAATCACAGAAAAACATAGATATATGAATGCAAATGTCACAACATGGCAAAATAATTATTTTAATACGTAATAGATTATATTTTTATTATTATAAGCTACCCTAACTTAACAAAACTTAACCTTCTATATGTCAACAAAATGTTTTTTATTTCTTTAAATATATATAACATAAAATTTCCGCTAAAATACCGTGGTAACAAACACATCCTTTTAAGTCATTATCCTATTAGCTTCATATTCTGTTAACTTGGTATAGTTACATTCCTCCCCATAAAAAAGTTATTGTATTAATTACAAATTAGTTTATATTAACATTACTATCGATCATATCTTAATAAAAATGTATATTTACTGACTCATTTATCTTAATAATGCGACTTATAAAAAGTATCAAGAATTCCACCCTCTTTGTGTACGTAAGTACTGTATTTGATCAAATCGTCGTAGCATGAGCAGCCATTATCAATCATTGTTCTTCTTCGTGGTTGGATCGAGTGGTTGTAGAGGCTGACAACTAGTGTTTAAGACCCTGGCTCAGTTGCTTTACTTACGTTATTATCTGTTAATGTGTCTCCATCCTCATACCAGAGTAGTGAAATTACTGGTTGCTGGTGTTTGGTGAATGTGGGGAATGCCAGGCCTCCACCGTGGTTCGAATCCCACGTTGAACTGTAGGTCCTCCATTTCATCTCACAATCACCCTACCATTACACATTAGTGTAAGTGCGTATAACTCGAACGGGTAGTAAGACGCGGTGCTAATAATAATAATAATATAAATTAATTGTTCTGGGTTAAATTTACTTGTCGATCTCATATTGAAACAGCATTGTGTTTAGAAAGTGCACGTTTTATGTTTGTGCACTGCATATCATATTTCACGTCCAGGATATCTGCAGATTTCCATTAATGTTATCAGAATGAGAGATGTAAATTTTAATCTAAGAGTGTCCGCATTTATGGGAAGAAAGCGTAGAGAAACTTTTTAGAAAAATTCTCCTCAATACATCTGATCAAGATTCCAACCCCCAACTCTCAAGTAAGCTGAAAATCGTATTAGAATAGGTTGATACTTTTCTTTCGGAGTTCCCACTGATGTGGGTCAATTCATGTTAAAATCCACGATGTAAAATAATTATTAAAATAAACTCGCTTAACCGCCGTGAGATAGTATGTAATGCAACTTGCAGAGCATGTATGTTAGAAGTATTGCATAGACTTTTATTTAAGGCACTCGAAAGAATCAAATACTTTGCCAGTGGCTAGGTTCAGTCGGATCGTATAAGTCTTTTAGATATTTTTTTATACGTCAATATTATTATTATTATTATTATTATTTTAATTTATCATCATCTTTTTGAACCAGCTGATATCGGCCACAAGATTGACAAATTATTTGTCCTTGCCAGGAATCAAGCCCGTGTTCCTAGTTAAGTATTCAGACGCAGTCAACATTAACAAAATATTGTTGTAAATTGATTATGACATTATTGACACCGTCTCTCAAGAAAAAGATACTGTACCTCTCGTTTATCCTGAAAGTTATCAGACTTAACTTGGTGGACTACATTACGCCATAGTAGAACAATGCTACCTTATAGAGTAGATGAAAGTTACAACATATAGATTGGCGAATAGTTGTTGTTATTATTATTATTATTATTATTAGCACCACGTCTTACTACCCATTCGGGTTGTATGCAATTACGCTAATGTGTAATGGTAGGGTTATTATAAGATGAAATGGAGGACCTACAGTTTAACGTGTAATCCGAACCACAGTGGAGGCCTGGCATTCCCCACATCCACATGTTGTGATTAATACATGTCTTGTCAGAGGTGAATGAAGGGTTTGGTAATCAGATAAATCTGTGCCAGGATCGAGGATTGAACAGCACAGAAGTCCGACACCTTACCCCTAGACCACCAGGACACCCTAGGTGAATAGTTAAAGAAAAGTATAATTTTTTTAACAATCAGACAAGGTCCTATAATATGTAGTTATTAGACTAATCTATTTTTAGATATAAATGTGCCAATTTTTTTTGTTTATCTTAGTTTATTTTACGGTAACAAGAATACTTTAAAGCACACTACCTGAACAAATGACAAGAGTTAATTACTTTAACATTTAAAATGGTTGATTGTAATATAGACCTTCCACTTTTGATAGTAAAACAAACCTTAGCTTGTGTAAAAATATTTTTTATGCAATATTTTAGACATAATCGAGGTTTAAAAACCTTTATATTTAAAACGTGTATGATTCTTTTAGGCATTGATACCCAACAAATTTTAATCTTATTTATTTAAAAATAAATAGTCAATAAAGTGTACCAAAAATATTAAGATATTCCAATTTCATAAAACAATTTATTTCGACAGTAAATTCTCAAATCCACAAAAAAAAAGTTTACATTAATAAAGAAATTTATTTTTGAAAACCTCGCTTTTCTTTCTGAAGACAACTTTTATGTATACGAATAAAGGAAGTGACATCTTAGAGCAGTTTAATAAATATCGAAACTTTTACAGTAGTTCCACGTCACTGTCAAATATACATTGAAGACACAGATTTATTTAAATAGATACATACGATGTTGTTTGAAATTTAAATATGCGGATAAAAGTTTAGGCGGGGCTTTAAAAAATATTTTTAATGTTTTTATGTGTTAGTTGTCACTTGGTGTCAAATATTTGATCTTAAATCGTTTTTCAAATCAAGTCCGAGAACGAAATGTATTGTTCAGTCACTAGCTGAAATACGAAAATAAAATTATGGGAAGGTTTAGGTCATAAGATTGTCGTAAGGGTAGTTTTTCATATACGACTACCCCCTTTTATTTTCCCTCTCCACGCCACTGGGAGTGTAGACTTACATCCTCAAAGTTAACCTCCTCGTCCATGTCATTTATATTAAATGAATCATTATTATATTTTAGCATAATATTCGAGCCTAGGTGTATTTTCTCAACTACTGCAGACGCATGTTAGCATGCTCTAATGCTCCTATAGGAAAACACAAGAACAAATTAAATAATGTATTGACACTACAGGTCACACCATGAATTTAACCGTAGCTTAAATTGATGGGTCGTCACATTACCTGAAATATGGGGCATGAAAAGGGAGGTGGATAAATATGAAAACCTACCAGAGTTAATATATATATTCTGCTGTCATACTACTCTTCGGGGTAGTGGGAGACATCTGTAACCACTGGTATACAATTCTCGATTATCCGAACAGGACCTGTGGAATCCTCCTATGGCAATTCAATTTACATAGTTATTAATCCCCCGGACGGGAATAATGGTGGATCCGGACAGATTGTCGTAGAAGTATCTGCTCAAGCATCCAGAAGGGGTCCCTGATGCTCGGCGTATCCAGGTCTAGATGTGGGGACCCATTGGAAACGTACTAAGGTTGCTTTCTCAATGACACTCAGACACTGGTTCTTGCCCATATACGTACCAATAATTCTCAAGTGGGATTCGAATAGTCTAGTAGCGGCCTGAGCATCTTTCTGTGCAGCATATGACCATTCCTCGTGGGCCATGAGCTGCATCTGTTCAGCTGTGGGCTTAGCTTCTGCCTTATCTTGGTCAGTGTGTGTCAGATGTGGTCGCCAGTTCGGTTTAGTTTCGAACGTAAATCTGAGATAATTGACTCCATCCACCCACCTAAACTGATCTCCGAATGGCTGGAGGGGGGCTGAGCTACCATTCGACCTGTTTGTTAAGAAGTGCATGGATGATATACCTGTTGAAAAATATTTTCATGCGTTGTGTGTAAGGCTGGCACTATTTTCAACAACATATTAACTAAAACTAAAATCCATAATAGTCTCTGCCTTAAACTATGAGTGAAGAATGACCCTGCGCATGGGACGATTCCTGGATAGCTCAGTGGTTAGAGCATTGGCGTACTAAGCCAAAGGTCCCGGGTTCAATTCCTGTGTCCAGGTGTTATTTTTCAATTTTTAGAATAAAACTAAAATGTAAAAACATGTGTTTCAGCAAATTGATACAAACAAGGACGGTGTGGTGACAATCGACGAACTCGTGGAGTGGTGTTCCAGAGATGAACAGATTTTGCAGTCTTTGGAAACGCTCGACACGGTGTTGTGATCCTGACACTGGTGCCACCTTTTGGCGGTGCTTAAATACTAAATAGACTCCTCTAATGAGTCCAACGGATCGCTGGGCTAGAAAACTGTGCGGTGGTTTGAAAAAGTGTTACGAGATGGAATTTGCATGCGAATTGGTTTTGTTTTTTACTTTTAAAATGACAAAAATGATGAATTTTTCAATTTTACTAACGAATTTTCAGATATAAAACTAAAGTGTGACTGTGTTATAACATTTACCAAATATACAAGCA
Source organism: Timema poppense (assembly GCA_902141375.1). Lineage (NCBI taxonomy): Eukaryota > Metazoa > Arthropoda > Insecta > Phasmatodea > Timematidae > Timema > Timema poppense. Next base: position 13,830 of record CABFOV010006730.1, on the reverse strand, counting down.
CTAACCTAAGCTGTGTGCATATCAAAATTACAGTAAAACACTCTTTATAATTATTTTTATTAGGTTATATAAAAATAATCACCAAAAAATAAATGTGGTTTCTACTTAAGAAGAGGTTGAAATAATCTAACAAATTTATTTATTCTAATCATACGTCTTATCACTTTTAATTCGTTTTTAGATGTATAGTAAATAAATAATCATTTAACCAGTAGCAATTAAAACTTAGCATGGTTAAAACTCCCTCAAATATTATGATAACTATAACACAAAACGTTTACACTCAAATTCTACATGAATTACAAACTAAATATAAATCAAAATTACATTCAATACTTAAGTATGGCTTGTGTTATGGTAGCTAAACCTAATTTCATAGCTGAGGGAACTGCAGGTCTTATGGAGATAAAAATTATCTTCGCTCTCTCTCTCTCTCTCTCTCTCTCTCTGTTGCCGGTTGCCAAACCTTCTTTAGGTTTCGGTTGTCGGAAAGTGAGGGGGGAGGGTTTACTTGGAAGTCCATCATTGTAAACAATGTGGCATGGGGAGGTTAGGGGGTTCAATTAACAAGCAAAATTATTTCCTATCGTTGTACAGCCTTTTCTAGGAACAGCAACTATTTCCAAAATAATATGTTTTTCAAGATTGAAGATTATTAACTTTTTCTATTCCCCACATAACTATTCTTAAAATTATTTTATGTATAAAGCTTTTTTCCTCATAATTAATATACAAACAAATATATTACAACATGCATTTCATACTAAATGCTATAAATTGCATTCTTACATGTTATTAATCAGAAAATTAGGAAGGTCACTATCCTATCAGTCAAATCTTTTATTTCCTTTAGGGTAGGTGATTCATTTTTACGGTAAAGTGAATGTACCTTTCTGCCAATTGCTGCTTGAGTAAAAGTGTAATATTTATCCAAACCCTTCATTTGAGTGTTTATTTTGTTTTTTGATTGGTATCAATAACTTTCCCTTAGTTTAGAATTCTTGTTTAATAGAGATTACTAACTTATAAGACACACATTGTAGCTTTTGCAGTCTGCATTGCCACTTGATTTACTGAACAAGTTCCATCTTAACGAAAATAGTTGTAGACTCTTAACACCATTGCCCTTTCTTTACTACCTAATATTTTCCTCTTGAAATGTAATTGTTTGTAACAAGCCGAAGACTCCATCAACCTTACGGGGGAAAAAAAACACACGGCCAACACATATACACAAAATCTTAACGTGATCAATAACACAAATTTTTATACACAGAGTACTAATAAAATATGATTGTTTATTTAGTTAATGTTTTTGAGCTAGCTATTAGGAACACGAGACTCAAACTACTGTAATCTAACTACTGTGCTGGAGGAAGAAGCACCAACTACTGGCAACAACGACAGCCCAGCATTGCCAAATTTGATATACATATGAAGGAAGATCTGATCACGGAAAACAAAAGAATGACAACGCTGTTGCTCAATAGTAAGCATGCAGTTCCCTCAGCAATGAAATTAGGTGTAGCACACTCACTGAACACACTGGCCCACTCCAAGGCACGCTATCTCTCACTGGATACGCTGACCCACTCACGGGTGCACTAGCCCACTCACTTGACACGCCGGCCTATTAACTGGGCGCGCTAGCCCACTCCCAGACGCGCTGGACCACTCACTTCACTGTTCACAGCTATATTTAACAGCTTTGGGATGATTTGTATTAACTTAAAAAAACTAACCTGAGAGACAGACAGGCATTTCTGGCAGTAAAGGGCTCGCTCCCCCATTCCCCCTCACCCCGGTATAACAGGAAGAAATGAAAACCATATTGATTAAAAATTATTTCTCTCTTTCTTTCTTTCTCTCTCTCTCTCTCTCTCTCTCTCTCTCTCTATATATATATATATATATATATATATGTATATATATATATATATATAGAGAGAAATAATTTGTAATCAATATGGTTTTCCAATAATATATATATAATGAAAAACTTGAAAAGGTATTAAGATGGGGTGCTAATTATATACGGACCAATATTATTTGTATACACCACTTCTTACTTCCTGTCCGGACTATACGCATTTAAATACCCCAAAGAGTTAAGATGAGGTAGATGGTATTGAGAGAAAATGGACCTTCATGTGTGTGTAGGCTCAGTGGGGAACATCTAGGAACATATATCTTATGTCACCCGTGTGGTATTCAAACCCCGACATCCCCATCACCTGAATGTAGGTTGAGACAATAATTACGCCCTTATTCACATTTCCACTGAAGTGGTATAGTTTAATGTTTATTAGTTAAATTTAATTTTATAAATATAGAAAAACTATCTTTCAATCTAAAGAGGGCAATATTACTGTAATCTGCTTTTTATGGCCATAGTATAAAGCACCATTATCACAATAGACTAGTTTTCCGATATTGGGGAGATTGGAGCTAGAATTATGGTTGAGTGTACTAAATTGTATTTCACTCTTCCTCCACTAAATTGCGGGTACACATCATCCAAATTCAACCTTCCTCAGCCCTAACATTATAGCTAATTAGTTCACAAGAGTGCTAAGAAGTGCTGAGGAAAATATACTTCTTTCATCAAATACAACTTATTGTTTTAGGTATCATCTGGAAATGAACCAGGGATTTTACAAAACATAGTCAACCTTTATATACACTCGACCACGTTAAGGTAGGATGGAATAGGGTGTAAGAAAGAGACAGTGTTTTAGCAGTTTTATGGCAAAACATTTTTTGGACAAAATAAATAAAATATTGCTCCAATACAAATAAATAATTTAATTGTCTTCACATGGTGACATCAAAACTTCTTGAATATATGTCAAGGCTGTTCTAGGATTTAATGACAACTTCTTCCCTTCATTTAAATGTTTCTCATCTAATGCCGCTATGATCGTGACAGATATTCAGGAACTGTTGATATCGACACGCGGAGAAAATTAATCTCTCTGTTTGTACTGGAAAAAATATTTTAATTTGGCTAAAAAATGTTTTGCCATAAAAACTGCAAAAGCACTGGCCCCTTCTCGCGTCCATTTTCCGTCCCACCTTAAAGGGTCTATATATTGTTATTTATGATAATATATTCAGCATCTCAGTTTTTATTAACATCATGTCTTACTACCTCTTCAGATTATACGCATATCTACTAATTACGCTAATAAGCTAGAGATGAGTAAGGTCGAGGTAAGAAGATATTTGCGTGTAAGGAGAAACTAAAACATTTTAAGAAAACTCATTACACCCAACCAAGATTCGAATTTCAATCTCTTCCTGTCATCAGCAGTCTTTTCTAACCTTCTATACTGGCGGCCGGGGTTCAATCCTCGGTCCCGGCACAGATTTATCTGATTACCAAACCCTTCCTTCACCTCTGACAAGACATCTTGTGAATGTGAGGAATACCAGGGCTCCACCGTGGTTCGGATTCCACGTTAAACTGTAGGTCCTCAATTTCATCTCACAATCACCCTACCATTACACATTAGTGTAAGTGCGTATAACCCGAACGGGTAGTAAGACGCGGTGCTAATAATCATAATCATCTTTTCTAACACGATACTAGCACCATAGACCATGCAGTCACCGATAAAGATGTTTATTTACTATTCCCAGGACTATCTCTGATACAAACAATCTACCAAAATTATGTAAAAGTGTTTTTGCTCCGAACCGAGGTAGGATTACTTTTTAGAACATATGTTTCGTTGTAGCTTGTAATTCCCTAACTCGAAGCCATTAATTTTCTTCACAAGAGCACACAAGACGCAATTAAAAATTGTATACATTTCTAAATGGTTAAATGGGTCATTTATAACTTAGAGCTCTGTGATAATTTAACGACCTCTCTCATCTCTTAAGAACCCACCTTGTTCACAATTCTCTTTTTCAGGGGCTTAGCTCATTTGTTGATTACAGAAATAGCTTTGAGCTAGCGGTGGTTTGCCCTCCAGGGGTCGATATACTTGCATCTACATGGGGTTGATTGCTAATATATGAGGGAACGAGCCGGACACCTGGGTACTTCGTACACAACTGGACTCGCCTGTCAGCTAATTAGAACTTGTTTTGAAAATAAGCCCGTTCGCGTGGCGCAGTGGTGAGGGAAGCTGACCAACCTCAGGTACAGGAGGATCCAGGTTAAATACCAGGCAGATGCCGGATAAATTATATTATTTTTAAATAAGCTTATCCTATTCTACGGATATTATGATTTCTGGAGATTGTTATTATTATCATTATCATCATCATTATTATTATTATTATTATTATTATTATTATTATTATTATTATTATTATTATTATTATTAGCCTCGCGTCCTTACTACCCGTTCGGGCTATACGCACTTGCGCTAATGTGTAATGGTAGGGTGATTGTGAGATGAAATGGAGGACCTGCAGTTTAACATGGAATCCGAACCACGTGGAGGCCTGGCATTCCCCACATTCACAAGATTTCTTGTCAGTACATTTAAAAGTAAAAAACCTCATTTTTACTGATTTTAATGCAAAATTTTAAAAAAGTATTTAATACTGTTTGAATTTGAAATCTCAAAGCGTCTCAACCAAAATACTGTTATTAGTTGTATATATACGTTTCAGTATTATTTTATTTTAAAAAAATTTAAGAAAAAGTATAAAAAAAATTAAACATAATTTACAAAAAAAAAGTTATAAGCACTGTGTCTTATGACACGTTCAGGTAATCCACATTATTAATAAAGAAAGTAATATAAGTTAGAATTTAGAGAAAGTGCACTTACATTAACATGAGAGGAGAGTGTAAAAACTATCTATGTAAATTAAGATAGGATTTTATAAAAACCTATAATTCAAATCAGAAGAGAGGATTGATGATACTATCCTAAAAGAATCCTTCAAAGAACCTGTAGTAAATTTGAATAAAAAGTTAATATTTATAGGCTAATATACCTTGGTAGTAGCTGTATTTATTATATTTATCTATGTATACAACTTCGAATTTAATTTTATTTATGACGGTTATTCAGACATTGCGTCCTTTTTTTAAGAGACTCTAGGTAGAGCATTAAATCTTAAACATAAACAAAACAAACTCAGATTTAGCTAGGAGTAATAACTACGTCCTTTTTGTGAAGAAGCTGCCAGAAAGAATATTATATACTTTATCTTTGCTTGAATATTGGAATGATGCGAAGGCCTACATATACAAGCTAGCAATATATATAGAGTGAAACAGAGAATAAAAGGAATTATAAACAGTCTCAATTTAGTTTAGTGACAAGTTTGATTAATTAAAAACGCAAGAATAAACCTCCTAGCATTTGATGAAAACGAGCGCGTTTAGTTATCGCAAAGTATACTTCAATAAGTTAAAACTCTACCGTACTTGCAGATTAACTTTTTAATTAAGCTTCACACCTTTACAAATTATAAAAGATTTAAGCAAATGTCAACTACAAGCGCAAGTTCACATTTCTACGTAAAGTAATTCTATACAATTCCAAGCTCTGATGTGTGGCATGCAATTAAGAAAATGTATGACCATATGAATGCAGGCTTATATTGAAATGGTTTGCTCCAATTTTTGCAATCTATTGAGGGATGTCCCATTATTGAGAGAAGTGTGCGATAAAAAATTTCAAGAGAAACCAAAGGTGTTAAATAAATAGCGAGTATTAGCGTTTTCAAATAATATAAATAATGTACGTACCACAACGAATCTGTGAAGCAGTCCATATCATGAAACTACTCAAATGGTTAAATGGGCAAAGATAATGTCCATTTAAATAATTTAGATAGTATTGCGCAGATTTGATATTTAGAGTACTCCAGATATAGAACTGAGTCCCATTTATTAATCAATGAAACTTAAACATTATTTGACAATAAATAAATGAGGTCGTGCCAAACACTCAAAGATAAACTTAGGCAAGATTACAATAATATCCTCATATTGTAATCTGGATATTTAGGTACTGAAATATGATGAATATAAAAAAATTCAACTAGTTTTACTTGTAAATATTTTTTTTAAATTATTTCATGTATGTGAATTTATATTATATTATATTTTGAGAAATTTAAAAACAACATTCAATTGGTTCGTAGGGTCCTTTTATAAGTTGAGGAGGCCTGGATCCACAAACCTTTTTGTAAGCGTGACTTTGGGGATAATTATAAAATATAGAGCTCTCAGTTTGTGAATGGTGTACCAGACTAGCTTGTGGGATCAAAAATTATCTCTCTACATGGTAGGCTCATGAAAAACGTAGTGAGGTGGATGCAAAATTGGTATGAACTATTGGCATAATATGTTTTCATGATTTACCGTTTAGGACTAAGCTACATCGCAATGGATAGCTATCATGATTAATGATAAAATGAACATATTTCTGTCTCATGTATGTTTTCCGTAAACAATATTCTTAGTATTTAGTTGGCCCCTAAGTTGAGTGGAGTAATGAGGTATTCACTAACTGACCTACATTCAAGAATTAGGACTACTATGAGTTTTATTATTTTATATAGGAGAAAAAGAATAAAATATTGGTCAAAACTTAGTGTAAACCTCCTTTATATATTTTTTTGCATTGAACTACTATCCAGAAAAAACCCTTTTATATAAAATAACTATAATTATACAAAACTCTATTTCGTTACCAAACGAATTTGTGAGAATCTAGATCTTGACGAATGATGGGGTTTATTGTAAACTAAATTGATAAAAAAACTAAATTAAAAAAAATTATTAAAATTATATTTATCCTAACTCCAAATTTTATAAAACAAATATTTAATTTGATGAGAAATTACATTTTTGTTGGTAAAAACTGATCGACAAAATTAACTTTAAATGATAAAAAAATAGCGTTTGCCCGCAGCTCTATTTGCGGTAATGTTGGTTTAAAAACCTGTCCATTCAAAACAGAATGTTTATAATCCAGAGTTTTTATCTTCCCTCTCAGAGAAGAAATCACGAAACATATTAGGTAGAGATTACCATAGTGAAAACTTTGAAGCTGATAAAATATATTAAAATTTAAAAAACACTATAAAGTAATTGTTTCCGTTTTAAGATCAGACATACAAACTATTCTTTATTAATTGAAATAAATAAAATAACCACATATAAGGATGGTCTCTTTGTAATTGACGTTAGTGGTTTTATCATCAGGATCGAGTATTTGCAGGTTGCTGCCAGAACTATCATGAGCTCACGCCACGTATAGTAATGCTCCAGTCATATATTAGAATAATTGCCCTTACCTTGAAATAATTATCCTAAAGGGAAGAATTTGCACATGTATAGTGCCTAATAATAACATATCAAAAATACACATTTGTGCATGCTGTGCTATGGCCGCCATCTTGGAATATGGTGGTCGTAGCACAACATGTACGAGTGTTGATTTTTTGTATGTTATTATTAGGCACTATATATGTGCATACGTTAAGTTTCTCCTTTAGGGGAATTATTTCCAGCTAAAATCCTAATATGACTGGACTATAAGTAGTTAATGTGAGTAGCACTTGCCATGGAATTCAACACCTGCCACCTCCAGAGTTTGTCCTTGCACTGTGGTCATCGCATAACAAACCTTGATAGGAATTAGCATGCGTTTAAACTGGAAGGGCAGGATAAATAAAAGGGACTGTTTCCTCGATATTCTTAGCCACGACGTATATCTGGGAATTATTCAAGGAATCCTTGCCTTAGTGCTTTGCAAATACTCTATTGATAAATTTCAATAATATGTTTACAAATAAGTTTAGTAATTGTATTGGCACATGTTGGTTGACAGGGAAAGATTCACAATGTCCAGGCGCATGTAGGATCTTTTCAGGCAGGCGTTGACCTCACCAACTCTAGTGACTCTCGGAATGACTAGTAGAGTTTGTCGTAAGTCATCTAGAGTAAATATGGTGACGACTTCTATGAGAAAGTTATTGATTTTGAAATCTCTCAGAGTTCTATTTATATCTTCAATTTAGGTCCTACACGACATTATTCTTTCATTCTACAATATAATAGATAATGTTTGCATTCATTTTGATGAGGAACGTTGCTTTGATATATTCCAGACGGGAATTTGGTGGTTAGAAAACTACAAAGGTAGTTTAAATGTAACATGCACTGCAGCCTTTTGAAAAAGTGGCATATATACTCAATGAAGCCACTGAAAAGGCAAAACATCCCTCATACCTGAGCTTAGTCAAGAACAAGTTAGTTATAAAAGTATTGCCTGCACCTAAGGGTGCAACTTAAAATAACACTTTTCCTGGTGTATATCGAACACTCTATAATACTTTAATATCTATGATAGATTCTGTGTTCAATAGATATTTGTTTAAATTCAAAGTTTGAAATAGAAGCGGCCAGTTGTTGGTCGTCTCGCTCAAATAGTTTCTAAACAACATACATACTCGTATATATTAATTGTCATGTAGAAGAAAACCAAAGCTCTTCATGGTCTTGTCCAAGAAAAAGCTTACAATTTGGTTGAGTTCCCTCTACCCTGCACTAAACATATCTTCATTGAAGTTCAAATTGTCTGCCGATTAATATGTTCTGATTATGTGTTCAATATCTTCCAACATGCTTATCCTGTAAGTGAGCCAAAGGGTAATAGGATTTGTCACATGAAAAATATCAATAGGATTGATAGCAAATATATGAGTGAAGAAGAGATACACAAGGCGGCTTTTGACTAAGAACTGTTTCAGTGTGAGTCATCCTCTAGAATATCACTGCTCTATTATTATATGTGAGCTGCATCGTTCCCGTTTCGTTAGTTTTCAAATGAAAATTGGACATTTGATGACATAAAGTCACATTCTCAAATAATAACACAATGTGTTATTCTTGTGTATGGTACATGCTCAGCTAGGGTCATCACCCTTTGTTACTCTGGTGTGTTCCTCGACAGAAACACCTTGCTTTCCTCACTAGAATTTCTTAATTTTCCAAGCATTATATGAAACATTGTAAGTAAGCGTCTTCGCAAAGGGATCTTGAGAGCATAATCTGAGGAAGGTTGCTAGTGTTGTAACGCATGGGTTATTAGTGACGTCAGTGACATTACTTAGTGTAAAATATACACATTTTCCATTTTCAAGACGGAGAGCTGCATAAATCCCTGAATAATCCCAACTAAGATTGTTCCCCCTCATAGGTCTGTTAATATTAAACGTCGCTTAATCACTGCACTTATTGATCTACTTGCATGCTTCACTAATGGATTTGATGAAACTGCAAAGCTTCACATTAATTAGTGAATCGAAAACTCTTAGCAGGACGGGGCTTTGTAATACCACCAAATGATTGTCTATTTCCAACGCACTAGAAGAAATAATGCGGGAGTGCCCTTTATTATCGGGATTCCATCCATGGCATTTGGGATAACCATCATGCCCATCGATGTAGATCTTTGGAAGCTCTTTGGATAATTTTTGTTGCGTGCATGGTGACGATCTATTCAAAAGTACATAAGAGCCTTGTACCATAATATGTTGAGTTACATTTGCATGCAGTTGTGGGTCGATGTTTGAATCCGGAATCTCCGAGTTTTTCACCGAATTTATATTGTCAGGTCTTATTATTTTTCTTAAACCATAATAGTATATGGATGGGTGGCAGTCCTCACTTTTACCCCTACACAGTGTCAATAACACACAAGTCTTTATAGGACTTAAATATTGTCCAGTTTTATCTATTTTGAGAGTTTTTTATTTTTCAAATGAAATACTTGATTTAATATATGTTTGATAATGCTGAATGAGTAGACAGACATACACCAAACTTTCAATTTCAAGTTGAAATTAATCTCATAATTCTTCCTTGCATTTTTTAAATACTTACCTAAATGTCCATCAAATTTATAGAGTTTTACCAGCTTTTCACACATCAATGCTCACTACTCACATATATGAACTATAAGATTAATAAAATATATATTAAAACCTGCTTAGATAAATATCATACAAAATAAAAAAACTGCGTTGCGATCAGTTAAACAGTTGCAGAGATCTTAAGCAGCAGACACACAGACCGACATTTTGTTTTATTATTAGTAGATAAAATATATTTGAATTGGTTGTTAGCATGACTCCAACGGGTGGTAAGATGCGGTGCAAGAGAAAAAAAATTGCTCGTAAAAGAAAATTCAAATGAAAGATTAAATGAATTCACCTTATTATTATTATAAAAATGTAAAAGAAAATATTTTTTAAATCTTAGATAACTGTTGAATTATTACTGTTGAAATACAAGCAAACCAGTTTTTACCGCTTCAGCGTACCGTTATTCATTTCATCAGCCATTAAAAGAGAATACACCACTGATTTACTTTTGTCTAATAACTACCAAAATCAATCACCTTGGATATAACAAAGACACGACAAACATTACATTACAAGTCTGTTAAACTCAACTGAACACAATATTAAAAAAACAAAGAAGACAATAACGCGCATGCGCAACAACACAAGAGGCTAGAAACAAAACAACAACTACATATGTCTCATCATATTCAAGAACTAAATAATGTCAACAATAACAATAATGTATGTAATTATTACAGGCATATCAACACTTACAACTAACTAAAAAATCGCCGCTGCTCGAATTAATGCATTTTTTCACTAATCGGTGCATGTACTGTACTTCAATCGGGATATACCGTCATAACTTTGGTCAATATAATAGACCCTCTAAGGATCATATTTATGAAAAGTGTGAGCATACAAATCACTAGACAGTGATATGAGTGATAGCCATGTCGCTAAGGTGTTGTATCTACGAAGCAAGTGCCTTAAGTTCGGTACATGGTGGCCATTGGAGAGCATCTTAAGTCGGGGTAGGGCTGTAAATACCTGTGTTGAATTTTATATAGTTCCATTGGGATAATAGATTAAGCGAATATAAACATATTGGCGGTTAATTCGTTGCGATTTTTAATTTATAGTGTTAACACAGGCCACATTTATTTTACGCTTGTTGAAATCCAGATGAGATTCATTCGAATAAAAACTTTATAACGATTTAAATCTCAGTCTGTTATTTCATGAATTATGTGATGTCAGCTGCAAGATAAATCAAAGTATTGAGTGTGTATATATGTATGTTTAACAAAACTGATCAATAAGAGTCATATTGTTATGATCCGCTCAGTCTAGTAAACAATGGTAAAGAACATACAACAAACAGATCGATAGTCTCTAAGGATGTTATTAAATCCCTCAGACTCCATCATCATAGCCCCCATCCCGGGACAGCATAGTAGTGCCGATTCACCACATAACTCTGCGGGGACAGGGGAGTGTACTACCACTCTGAATAAATCATTTGCTTTCAGAGACCATTGGTTTAGCGGCTTTGCTAATGTTGTAGTCCAGGTAAGATAGTTTTTTCTTAAAATAAATTAACCACTCACTTTCTTAACGTAATAATTAGGAGAAAAATAGTAGAAATTGAATATATATACTTTGGACTAAATCGGCTTGTAGCTTTTACGCTAAAAAAAATTAATAAATGTGCCGAAAACTGATATTTTCACTTTAAAATTGTGAATTTTTTTCTAAAAACAAAAATAGCCCGTGATAGATTTTAAAATGACTCAAAAAGTTAGAGCTGGTTGATTGAAATCGGTTCACAACTTTTGTCAATAAAAAATCAAAATCGTTAAAAATTTCCATTTTTAGACATTTAAATACTGGAGTTTTAACCGTCGCAGGAACTTGTTTCGGAGCTTTAATTGTAGCCCTTATTAGTGCCTACCTACAATAAAGATTTCATGCAAAAATAATTATAACTTTTTGCGGAAGTCGTGAGTATGTAAAAACAGGTGTTCCCGAAAAAATGGCTTGGAAGCAGCTATTAATGAACATATAGTGATTTTTCAAAGCTCTATTTGTTTGCGAAGAGTTTATATACAACCTCCATAGTTATAATGAAATGTAAGCTGGATTTATGTTTACCTAAGAAAATAACAATAACATTGTTTTGAAACATACCTCCCACCCCCTAGAATTTTTAATGTTTAATGTGGCCTTTATGATCAAACGAGTGTGACATACCTGTCTTATGGCATCTGATTTTTTTTAAATCGGGGGATGACCCTCCTAAATAACTTCCAGGGGCTTGTGACTGAACTTAATGATTTTATAATATAATTAAAATGTATTAAATTTGTATGTGTGTTTAGCTTTAAAAAATATTCAAGGGAGATCCAAAGTAAGGACCCTATCTGGGTGTCAAATAATCAGATATACCATTGCTTAAACTAGTACTAAAATATAGACACCTCGAAATAATTATCAAGGGCCTTACTGATGTTGATACAGCTAAGGATTCAATGGCTAACTCGAGATTAAGAACTTAATTACTGAAATAAATTTTTTTTTCAAACATCTTAGCTGTTTTATATTTTTCTTATTTATTAAACCAAATCAGAAGCTGTCTATCAATTAATTATTTTACTGTGGCAAACAACAAACAGTTGTAATCTGTGGTGATTGTTGTTCAAAGGGAGTATCCAAGAACAAGAATCTGACTGACAAGTTATATTTTACATTTTTTATGTTTAAAAATATATTTAAGCTAATTCTATTTAAGTTATTTAGATTAATTAAATGAAGTTAACTTAACAAAATATAGTATTCGTTCGAAACTATACCCCGATTATCTTTCTAATGGAGTAATGGACATAATATTATCTGACAGCTAAAACAATTCATTAGATATACTTGCAAGTATTAATTCTTCAAGTCAAATTATCCATTGCTTTTACACTCGAGACAATTGAGTCCAACACTTTTACCTCTGGTTTCTCTCTGCAATGTGAAGGTAGACAACAAGCAACCATAGAGAAATGATCATCTAAGATGCAATATAGTGTGGCAGAGAAAATGATAGAAACTGTATTACCAGTTCATAATCTGCGGTCAATCCACAATGAGGAAGCAGGAAGCGGAAATCACAATTACCGTAATCTTTATAAAAATTGTTGCACCATAAAGTAGTGAGTGGGTTGGTATTATTTGTAAAAAAATTGAAACATTTTACTTACAGATATACAACCATGCACCCAATTAAGTGTTTCTATGGTGATGTAAATAAAGAATGGAAAGCTGAAAATTTACTGGGAAAATCGTGTTTCCGTTGAAAACTACTCATTTTGCCAACATCCTTGACACATACCTAATCTTTAAAAGGAGTGTTCGTTTATCAAAATATGTTCAGCCGTTTACCCGTAATTTTTATAACCGGAAAATTGCCTATCAAATTATATATAAGATATGATAGAGAAAATGAGTGTGTGTGTGATTGTGTAAGTGTGAGAGAAAGTGAGCGTGAGAGACTGAGAATGAGCAAGTGAGAGAGAATCAGTGTGAACGAGTGATAGTGAGAGAGTATGTGTATGTTTTAGAGATAACTGGGAAAAGTGGGAAAGAAAGAGTGTGTGCGAGTGAGAGAAACAATGTGTGTGTGTGTGAGGGAGAGAAAGTGAGAGAGAGTATGCGTGAGAGAGAGAGAGTGTGTGTCTGATAAAGTGTGTGAGGGAGTGTGTGTGTGTGTGTGTGTGTGTGTGTGTGTGAGAAAGAGAGAGAAAGAGAAAATGTATGAGATATATCGTGTAAGGGAAACTTTGGGAGAGAAACTGTGAGGGGTATTGTAAGAAAGAGAGAGAAAATGTAATAGCGTGTGAGAGACTTTGAAAGAAAAAGTTAGAGCAAGATAAAGTCTTAGAGAGAGATACAATTTTATAGAAGAAAGTTGGAGTTAAAGAGAGAGCGAGAGTTTGATAGAAATAGAGATTGAAA
>CABFOV010006729.1:20763-32703 GCA_902141375.1 Timema poppense | reverse complement strand
ACACATTAGCGTAAGTACGTACAACCCGAACGGGTAGTAAGACGCCGTGCTAATAATAATAATAATAATAATAATAATAATACCGTAGGCCTATATAATATTTTTTCTATAAGGTAAATTCTTTGGCAACTGTGCTAAAGCATAAAACTAAACTAAACAAAATTTCACTTTAAATTAGTTGAGTCACCTCCAAAATGTTACCAATACTATTTATATTATTTCATTTCTTGATTTCCAGCTCTTGTCTTTAAATTCCACCCAGGCGAATCACACATACTAATTAAAAATCATTTGTTCTTAATTATTTTTATCTTTCTGTCAAATGAGTTGTTTCAAAATGTATCATCTGACAAGCAAGTAGACACAACAGGTATGAAGAATGTATATATTGGTAGGTAATTGGGAAATTATAAATTCATTTCATTGTTTTTATTACCAAGATATTGTAGAACCAAACTGATTAATCTTAATTTAAAATATTTTTGTTGACTTGTCAAATCATTATTCATCAAATAGCCCAACTAATATAAAACATACTACAGTGGATTCCGTTTAATTGGGACACATCGGGCTAGGTCACTATGGCCCAATTAAGTGGTTGCCCCAATTAAAAGAAATTTTAATGGTACAAACATTTATCTAAAAATACTGTAATTAAAGCGAAAAGCAAACAAAATGTACATGTAAAATGAATATACGGTACATACTTGTATGTGTTAAATAAGGGTTGCACATTACTTAAGAGTTCTTTCTTTGAAACAAATTATAAAGTGTACTTACATGTTTTATTTATGGACTGCACCTGTACAAAGTCGGCTCAGGTATCTAGTGCTCATAAATAACTCCCTTCGTTGCCTTCCTGCATGAAGTAGCATCTCAATTCAGCGATATGTTTCCTGGCATCCTGGTTAGTTACTCGCTTAGGTGTTTCATTGTCATCATTTTCTTGTTCTTCTGTTGTCTCCGAGTGTTTTGCTGCAATCTCTTCAATAATTGTATCCTCACACTTCATTTTCAACATGGCATTGAAGGTCATCGTCATTGCTTAAAAAATATTCTCAATTTTGGACGTGTTGCAGCTCTAGAGACATTTCATTGTCTGTACATGTAACTGCAATTCTGAATTGTTTTGCTGCTTGTTACTTGCCAGCTATCGGCGATAAACTTTCCAATTTTTAACAGTAAAACATTTGCTCTAACTTATATTGCTTTTGAAGATGATGTCAGCAAATTATCCTCAATCGCTTCAAGGATGTGATTAACCAGCTTTCCACAATAATACGTCTTTACATTTTTATAATTCCTGCGTTCATAGGCTGCATCAGTGATGTAGTGTTAGGGGGTAAAAATTCTAGTTCAATATTTTTCAAACCATCTATATGAGGGTGTGCCGTACGGTTGTCCAATATCAACATAATTTTTCAGGGCTTAACGTTGCAGTTCCACATCCCAGTTCATTAGCCATTGCGTAAAAATATATGTGGTCATCCACACCTTATTATTTGCATAATATGAAATTGGTAAACTGCCTATTGTAAGCCCTTGAAACAATGAGGTCTAGCACTTTTACCAATAACCAAAAATTTGAGTTTATCACTTCTTGACATGTTTGAGCAGCACAACACAGCCACGTGATCCATTACTTTCTTTGAACCGGACAGTGCTATGTGTTTATAGCCGAGGGAACCATCCGGTGTAGCATGATATTAAAGGCCTGTTTCATCAGCGTTATAAATTTCATACATACTACATTTTTTAAGCAACTCTGGTAGTTCTTCAGATTTCCATTGATTAGTTCTCATAACATCAGCATTGTCTTTCTCGCCGTGTTCTTTTTTATAACTAATGTCATGTCTGCACTCCCATAGAGACAACCAACCATCCAATGGTTTGAAATTTACATGACCTAACTTTTTGAGCAACTCTTCTGACTTGGTTTTTAGCAAAGGGCCGCTCACACGCACACCGCGTTTAGTTGCAATGGAAAACCACTGATTTAAAGCATCCTCAAGTCTGGATCTTCGCTTTGCCTCTTTCGCTTAGATGTTTTATTTAAACCCACGGGCAATGTCCACTCCTCTTTAAGTTTTTCTTGTTGCTGTAACAGCCGTAGAATTGTGAATTTCGGCACTTTAATTATTTCCGCTAGCTGATGATGACTGATGTTAGGAGGTTGACTTTTTA
Organism: Timema poppense; assembly: GCA_902141375.1. Lineage (NCBI taxonomy): Eukaryota > Metazoa > Arthropoda > Insecta > Phasmatodea > Timematidae > Timema > Timema poppense. The sequence continues at coordinate 30,519 of CABFOV010006729.1, read as the reverse complement.
TCTTATCAAGAATAGAGCCAGAGTGTCAAATGTGGCATCTTGACAGGATTGCTAAAATGTACTGAAAAAACTGACTCAGTGCACTGTTTGTTACAGTTTTTAATTTATTTTAATCTACACAATGAACAACTATACAAGATGCATAACTCAGTGTTCTCGTAAACAATTGTGTACTGCAGGCATAATGTCAAACAGAATATGACCACCACGAACAAACAACACAGCCAAGCTACAGCTGACTCAGATGCTGCTTGCACAATATCCATGTTATCAGCGTGCTATCAACATGACCTTCACGGCCACCCCACAGAACAGCAATATACAGCACAACTTCACAAAAACAAACTCAACCAGCAATCCTACATTACCTTCACTGCCCCAAAGAAGCGGATTCCACTGTATATTAATTTTGAAATAATTGTAAACCTGCTAGTCTGGTTGTGTGTAATCCCTAAGTCACAACCAGGGTTATATATCTGTATCCACCGTGCATTGTTTGACCTGGCAATAAGTACAGAAATAGCAACGCTCACATTCACATCCACCTTGTGCAATACATTGCTACAGAATATGTATGCTTACTCAATTTAATTCTATTGACACTTTCTTTTGAATGTTATGATAGTTCATGAGGATTTTTCACTTTCAAGTTCATGTTTAACATTTACTCTTCTAAGAGGCCCCTTGTGGCCACCCCCACTCCTCTGAGTTAGCTCTGGTTACAGCAGTACATTAACAGTATAAGAAGTCTACCTATAAAATATTGTCTAATTTACAGACTCAAATATTAGAGTTTTGTATTTCACTTTTCACCTCTTTTATTGTTTAACCTATTTTTATCATGTGGCGTTACTTTTCTTGTCTTGAATGATGCCTTTTACTACATATTGTTGTTGATTTCTTTATTCTAGCTTAATAAATCATTTCCTACATGAAATGTGTAAATGAACTACCGTACAATCAAAGGTGTGTTTTAAATTCACGTGTTTATTCCAGAAAATATTTTAAATTTGATAATTTTTCCTTAATACTGGATGCTTTGAACATCTTGTGTAAAGTTCTTTCTTGGCACCATTGCGTCTTACTACCGGTTCGAGTTATACATTTATGTACTAACCACACTAATAGTTTTAGTAATTAGGAAGGTTACATTTTTAGAAAGTACCCACATTTGCATGGAGGGAGAGTGTAAAACCACGTTTTGTATACGTGACTGAGATTCAAGCCTGTTTCTCCCCGTTATCAGTAGTCTAGTATATTGCGAGAGTAGCACGTTAGACCAGGTAGCCATCGGAGCGGGTATCATGGAAACAAAACACAATAAAACATTTACTTCTTTCATACTTTCTGTATCTGTCAAGACGCAGGAAAGGGATGAGAAAGTGGCTTTGTTGTTGTGGTAGTCCTATGAATTAAAAATAAAACCCGGCAGTAGGTAAGCCCTTCCACGTTAGAACAGACGTGTTGCTAATACAAAATAAAAACTAGCAAAACTAATGTGAAAAACAAAACCAGTCTTTAATAAACAAGACGGTGATGCATGCGCAATACAACATTTTCCATTCATTTTGAAGACGACTGATATGTGCAAACGTGTGTTATCAAATTTTAAAGTTTTCTTTGGCCATGTTCAATGCAGTGTGCACCCAGCCTTATCAAATGAAATATTCACTGTCCAGACATTGTTAATTATGTCTCCCTTAGTATTACATACATACATACATCTTGAACTGAATTATTTTTCCAGTTTTAACATTTATTTCTTGAGATGTTTCTCCTTTATTGAAACCCCCCCCCAGGTTCTCTGCCTATATGTACTAATTGCAATGTGTTAGGGATAAGGAAGGTTGAATTTAGAGGAAGTGTATCCATATTTTTGTGAACAGAGGGTGGAAAACCATTTAGGAATAGTCACCCTCGGTACATCAGGCCGGGAATTGAACTCTGATATCCCTGTCATTGTCAGTTCAGTTTATTGCGGAAGTGACACTGTTGGCCATTTGGCCTTCGAAGTGGTTTTGAAGCTTGTTAAATTTATTGTTTAATCTCAGTGTAGTTTATTACAATCAAGATGATATCTAAACACTAACTATGGTTATGTGCGGCCAGTGTACCATTGTGGCAGTGACCTGGGATGGTCAGACCTCCTGTGGTTCAACACACCGCCCACGGATATAGATCATTGGAGACCATCTCTGGCAATCTTCGGGGACATGGGCAATGTGAATGCGCAATCGCTGCCTCGCTTACAGCAAGAGACACAGAGAGGACTGTATGACGCTATCATACATATTGGTGACTTCGCATACGACATGGACTCGGTATGACATTTTGATTAAAACTTGCTGCTTTAAATGTCAACTATGGTCACTTTTGTTGGAAATTAACGGTAAAAAAACTTTTTTTTCTGTACCAAATAAAATAATTGTTTTTTGACTTTCTCATCTGAAATTGCATAAAAAAGTAATATTAATAGTATATACTACAATTTTATTCTTACATTCTAATAACCAATAAATGTTTCCTCGGTCCAGGTAATATTTTTCTTTAACCAAAAACTATTTGTACTTCCTGAGGAGATTCAATGAAAGCATCAAAATATTGAAGTGTGTGTAAATATGTGTAAGGTTTTTTACTTTTACTTGTGCTTTATTTTTACTATTCTTTCATATTTGTTTATTATGTTTTGCATGATACACTTTATTTCATATAGGCCTATATTACTTTTTATTTAATATTTCTTTTTGCTTTTCGAGGCAATTGTATTATATTTGTAAGAAGGTACAACAAAGGTGGATAGAAACATATAAAAGAGACGAACACAACATGGCCTTTACAATGAAAAGAAGAACACAGTTCACACTTTACACTGCTGCCACTGGACAGAAGTAATGACTGCCTCTTGAATAGAATCAATCATTACCACCATATTCCCTGACCTGGGTTTCATTCTATCAGAACTATCAGGAGGAAGTGCGAAACGCACAACACAACTTTCTAGAAGAAGAGACCTATTACACGTGTAACCGAAAACTGAGAATGATAACATTCCCAGATGGACCCATGAAAAAGCTGCAAACTGGATAAGATTTGCACAACTAGTTCGGAGTCTAAGATATTAATTATTTTTTTGTTTGGGTAATTTTACAAGGTCCAAAATACTCTCTTTATCCTTCAGTTTAACATGTCAAATCAGGGAAATTGTTAGTATTGCTGGAAACTCCCTTGAGGGTGCGGGGAAGAGGGATTTGTGATGGTGACAGGAAAGACACACACATTGTAACTGTGTGTGGGATATGCCTGGCCTCCATGTGTGGATGTTGTTGGATCGAAGGGAGTATGTGAAGATAGGATGGATCAAGGATGGAGTTGTTGTTTTTTGAGTTATATGTACAGTTTATTGCCTACCTAATAAGGGAATGGTGTGATTAGGCATGTATGCACGCACACGTGGCCAACAATAAAATAAACGATTGTGAGCCATATACCATATGAGGTATTATAATATTCTTATGTAAGATAGCACCTTATCCAACATAGAAATATACCTCTCAACCTTGGAATGCTTATAGTACTTGGCACCTTTAAAGATATTATCTAACCTTTATTTTTACATTTATTCATATTTTTACGTTTTTTGAGCTTAAGCAACAAGGCAAAGCCTTTAATTGTTTTTTTAACTGACAATAATGTGGTAAAAAGCAACGCAATTATTACAGGCATATTCTCTTATTTTGATTCTTTTATATTGTAAAACAAGGATCATTTTCAAAATCAATATTTCATTTTATCAACCAGGTCAATAATAATAATATTGTATTTAAATTTAACAAGTCAACCTATTAAAAGTAATATTTTTTAATTCACAACTAAATAGAGTTTGAGGTAAATTTTTTTATTATATACATGTATATTTTTCTCCCTTTTAAATATCAAATAACATACAGCCCAGGTTTTTATGTAGTATCTACCTACTTAAGATGTACATAAATACATAGCAAAATCATTTAAAATAGGCCATGTAATAAGGTGAGAATATGTAACATTGAATAAACCTTCTTTCCCCATGTTAATAATAAATATATTATTGAAATAAAATCTAATTTTATGGCTGCAGATTTCTTAAGGAAGTAATATCAAAACACTTTTCTAAATATAGGCCTACACACGTACAATTACTTTTACAACGTAAACTAACTACAGGTGTGGAGCTGTGGTCCAATGAAATGTGGCTCGGGTGAAGGTAGGAATGCAATCTGTGTGTGGAGGTTCGTCACGTGGAATTCTTGGGAAATTTGCTTGGTTGACAACTGATGGGATGATTTCCTATTCACGATTAATATTACACTCAAATATTTGGACATGGTTGGTCATGTCGGCTTTTCAATAGACTGTTTTACTCATTATTGTGACAGAATTCAAATTAAATTTCTTCGATTAACTTTGGGTTTCGATTTTGTTATTTATTCTTTGCCTTGCCACTTTCTATACATCCGTTTATTCTCCTGACTAAAGAACAACGAAAAAATGATCTAATCAGGTCCAAGAATGATTGTGTTTAAACCTGTCAACTTGTATTTACAATTTGACACGCCGTGCGAGAGATGTGCAATGCTTCACTCTCTCCTCTCTCTAGCACGAGAAACATCAAACACAAAGTTACGTCACAGCAACAGTAATCCTCTCTGATGAACCAGCACTCACTGCCATCCCTCTACTGGAACATTCGTCTATGAAAGTACAGCTTTCCTGAAAACTACTCTCACATCATTTAAAAGTATTTTCACCAAAAAAGGACATTAAAATAATACCATGATAACAAATTATGCAAGCTATGTAATTTTATAGTATAATATCTTTGAAAATATATATAATTTAGAAAAATATATACAAATATGTAAAATTAAAGCTGAAAATAGAGTCCTAAACTACCTAATTTGCTAACAATTTTCTTTTCACATAATTATCTAACTGGAAGTGGTGTCGCATCAGGGCAAGCACTGATTGTCTTTGATTGAAGATATGTAATTATTTAATCTAATGTTTTTAAAAATACTCTCCTGATAATCATTTAAATGTAATTCAAGCATCAGTGGGTTTGATTAAAAAAAATCCCACACATGGCAGTGACTGTAACACGCATGCAAGATGTGCACTAGTCCATCTAATGGTGGGTGAAAGTCTGTATTTATCAAACTTTCATCCCATTGCTCTAGCTAGAGTAGTCTTTATTTGTGACGACATAGATATAGAAAGGAAAAGAAGGGGAAGAGCTGCGATGGAAGTCAGGTAAAAATGCAAGCAGCCGAGCTACGATTTCTCTTGCCCGAAAGGTGACGACTAGAACCGAAGTCACTACCCCTCACTTCCCCTTTCAAAACGTATTGGGATGGTATGACATGAAAGGGGAAATTAATATTGTCAAGGTACTGACCCCGTGCCTACACATCTTTGAGCCCGGTACACATGACATAACTTCTTGTACATAAAGTTGTACAAGGAGTTGCAGCCTGAAGATGACATTGTGTGAACACCAAAACTTGTACAAGATCTGCTTTGCACAACTTATTGTATACAATTTCAGGAAATAAAACACGTAATATATCAACCATTTTTCTTGTACAATTTTTGAGTTGTAAACGCGAAAATTCGTCTGCCAGACAATTGTTACTTTTTTTAAAAAAGAGTGATTGTAAGAAAAACAGCTAAATGCTTGAAAACAAACAAATAATTATAATTGAATTAGGTAAATACCAGATATAAAGGTCTTCAATACATTAAATACCAATATTTTCCAAATCATTCCATTATTATTTTTCCATAAAAAGAGCAAAAATACCATGTTTAAAAAAATAGTGTATGCAATCCATGTGACCAAGATATTGTACAATTTCTTGCACAACTTTTTGTACAAGAAGTTGTGTTGTGTGTACCGGGCTTTATAGTTTTGTGGAGTTTATTGAAGCAGGTGTTTTTGTTTTGATGTGTGTATCAGTGAACGCTAACAAACCAAAGTTTATAAGTATATGTCTATAATAAGTAGTAACACAATAATGTAAATCACAGAACAGATGTACGCCCAAAGCCACAACTATCATAAAAAAAAAACTCCAAATAGTTTCTTGAAGCATAAAAAGTGTTATAAAAATTCCAGGACCTTCTCTTTTAATATTGAGGGCACCCCTTCCAAGCTTGCTTAAGCATTTTAGTCATGAGATGCTATTGCTAACTAACAGGATTAAAATATGTATTTACATAAAAATCTGGCCTCTACATATAAGTATATATCTATTATATTTTTCACTTATGTTTTTTCATCTCCCTATTTAACGCTTTCTTTGTGTGTAAGACCATAAATATTACAACTAAGTGATGCATTACGGGTAAGATTTTTATATTAAAATAATTGATGAGATTTGGTTTTAACAAGCTTTTATTTTGGTTTGTGTGTATATTATTTTAATTTTTGTCTTGTGTTTATTTGCTTTCTGTAAGAAAGTCACGGGTGATTTGTAAACATGTTGTCTTGATGTTGTGGTAGGTCTCTATAGTCTTATTCCAAATGTCCCAAGAATCCACCAGGCATCACAACATTTTTTTACATTTATTATTCCAGGAGTGAATACTAAACATTTAAATATTGTCGTTTCATCATGTTAAATTATATAAATATTTATTCACATTATCCTATTCTCACATAAGTAAGGGGAGTTACCCATTTGAATTAGCCTAGTGTTTTTTATGAAGCTCCTAAATAACATTCTACTCTAGATAAAAATATAAACCTGGATAAAACTTGTGGGGTATTATGGGTAGCATGAACAGTTTGGCAGAAAGGACAGTAAAAAAAGCCTTACACACACTTATTTTATTTGTCTAGTAACACAGACAACAATATGGTAAAAGTATTATACATTTCAAACTTTCCACTTGAACACCTTTCCACCCCATATACATTTGTCAAGAGTTAAGCAATCATTGCTCCCGTTTACAAATTGTATATTAACCATTAAATTAATATAATATTAATATCGGTACTTGGCCGATGACTTGATGGTTTGGGAGAAGAAGGAAGAGGAAGTGCAGCTACAACTACAAGAATGGAACGAGGACGTAAAAGAGTGAGGAATGAAACTTATCATGACAAAGTGTGAAGTGATGGTGATGACAAGAGGGTAGGGCCTAATAAAGCTATAAGGTTGGACGGAGGAGAGCTGAGAATAGTAGAGAATGTTAAATATCTGGGAAGTGTTATTTATGATAAAGGTGGAAGGAAAGGCGATCTAATGAGAAGAGGACAGCAGGGAGAGTTGTTCTATTGGTGTGTAAGAGACCTGCTGTGGAGAGTTGTTCTATGGGTGTGTAAGAGAACTAATATGGAGAGTTGTTCTCAAGGTGTGTAAGAGAACTAATATGTAGAGTTGTTCTCAAGGTGTGTAAGAGAACTAATATGTAGAGTTGTTCTATAGGTGTGTAAGAGAACTAATATGGAGAGTTGTTCTATAGGTGTGTGAGAGACCTGCTATGGAGAGTTGTTCTATAGGTCTGTAAGAGACCTGCTTTGGAGAGTTGTTATATAGGTGTGTAAGAGACCCATTTTTTCTCCAATGCTGGGAGTCGATCCTGGCACCCTTAACTCAGGTGACAGACACGCTACCAATCGAGCTAAAGTGTCCGACTTTCAACGTTGGACCTACTTTCAATTACAGTTTTGTTTCCATTTGTTGGCCACAGTGTGACTTTAATATCAACAAGACTTCAATCTCAATTAATCAGAGTCCAAGAAAATGACAAGCTCAAAATATAGCACTAATAAAGAGGCCCAAAGCATAATAATGTTGCTCTTTGTTAAAAAAAAATGTAACTCATTGATTGATAAGGTTAAACACACATAAATTCATAATTAAATTCTACTTTGTTTCTACTTTGATTACTGGTAGTGCTCATTTAGTGATACTTAGGTGCTCCTCAATTGGTGATCTCACAGTCTAAGGAGTCACTCCCATAATATATTGGATTGTCAGTGATGGGGAGATCGAGGGTTGCATTCTGGTCAAGTTTACTTAGGGTAATTTGTTTTACTAAAGTTGGGTACATTTCTTTAAAATCCCACCTTATCCCTACCTTATTAGTGTAAATCGGTAGTAAGATGTGCCAAACAAAATAACAGAAAAATCACTCCACCTAGGAGGTTATTTTGTATATCATGTGATTATATTATATTCTAATAAGTTATTGCAATGTATGATTGTAGGAACATGGTGAAGTTGGCAATGAATTCATGCGTCAAATTCAGTCTGTGGCTGGATACGTTCCATACATGACCTGCCCAGGGAATCACGAAGAAGCCAAGTACGTACTTTTGTGATTGAAACAACAAAAGTTGATCCACTTAAATCCAAAATATTATAAAACTCTGAAAAATTTATGACACAAAAAAACCAGGATGTCCAGCGACCTGGAAAACAGGGAATTTGCTTGGTCAGGGAAAAGTCAGGGAATTTTATTAAATTTCTGGAAATTTTACATTTTATCTATAAAAAGCCAAATATTTTGATTCACAATAGTCAAAATAACACGTTTTTTCCAGTTAATAACCATCTGATAAGTTTAACAACCAAGCCCCAGACCAGTAATTTAACACTTTTACATCCATTACTGTTTCTAACCTATGGCCTGGGTCAGTTTTTTATCGAAGCCATATATTTTCCACTACCTGCTGGATAGGCCTGTCATAGCTTCATATTCTTTATAATATATCTTAAGACTAGGACAGGCACAACATCCAGTCCCCGGCCATCAACTTATCAATGTGAAAGGGTAAACCCATATTTTCGCCAATTATAAATTTTCGACCATGCCAGGAATCAAACTCGAGACCCTTAACTTAGTAGGCGCACACACTACTTACTGAGCCGAGGTGTCGGACTGTTATTTAACACTTATTGAATGTATGAATGTTGTAATGGATGGATTATAAGGAATAACGTTAACATTTAGCTACTATTTCTATTTATAACTATATTTATACTTCCTCATATGTTCATAATTATTCAGATTCGAGATTCAGGATTAGAAGACAAATTGGAGATTTGGGTTAGGGATTCTGATTAGTAAAATAGTGGATTCAACCCAACTCTAATTGGGTTAGTATTTGTATTTTCTATTCTATTATATTTAAATTTATATTTCCTCTTATGTTTATAATTTTTCCAAGATTTGTGATTAGAAGGTAAATTGGATATTCACATTCAATATTCAAATACGTAAAATAGTGGATTTGATCCAACTCTAATATATACTTAAAAATAATAATTCATAGTATATACATGGCCACTAGATGGAATCGCTAGACACATATTCTCATGGTCCTGCACTTGAAACTCACCGCTAACACGCACTTTACTGTGAGTTACGAATTGATGATACATTTGACAAGATAATGCTAAACCAGATTTAATTAGAATTTTTGTTGTCGGGAAGAATCCACTGTTATATACTCCATTTGTGGCTAAGAAGAGGATTTTTTTTTCTCTCTTCAGTAACTTCAGTGACTACCGGAACAGATTCACAATGCCAGGAAATTCTGAGGGTCTTTGGTACAGTTTCAACATGGGCCCCATCCACTTCATCTCCTTATCAACAGAGGTTTACTACTACCTGGACTACGGTATCAAGATGCTTGTGAAGCAGTTTGATTGGCTCGAGAAAGATCTACAGGTTTGTGGAGGGGGGGGGGGGGTGGAAAAAATAACG